>APFE031302023.1:987-20157 GCA_000404065.3 Pinus taeda
CCCCATGTGTAAGACTCAAAAGGTAACTGGAAAATGTCTTGCATTCTGATATAATCGACAAACCTAGAGGGTAGAGCAACAAGATATACCTGCTTCCAGAGCAGATTTTAGAATCTTTTACCTCATAGATCCTCTGCATCCAATCCCTATGGAAATCATCATACTGGGACATCTTGTGACATTTGAGGTTCATCAAAATGACCTCATGCTTATTGGCAATTTCTGTTTCACAACCACACCAATGTTCTAAAATCATAGATGTTAGGGCACCAATCATATTATTTATCACTGTGCCATTTGGGTTATGAATGACATCTCCTTTTTCATCTTTAAGCACTTCTGCTTCCATGTTTTCAACCAGTTTAGGAGAGGATTCAGTTTCCCACCATCTAAGAAGAGTGCCTGTGAAACATTGGATGATAGTCCTGCAAGCTTCTACCTCTGTTTTTCCCCTGAGACACATGAGTTTGTATTCATTATACATCATATCAATCATTTGGCGGATTTGGCCAATGCTCATGTTGTCTATATTCCACTCTCTGTGGGAATCTGGAAAGAAAGTATGTGCTTCGGGCATTTTTCCCTTTCCTTCAATGTCAGGAGCAGAATACTTAGAAAATCTATGCTCAAGAGGCTCATAGATTGGAAGGATTTGTGTTTCTGCTTCTGGCTCTCTAAATAAAGAGGCAATAGTTATTTGTTCAGATTCTTCATCTTTTGAAGAGGTTTCTTTGGGGAATAATAGAGGGAACTTCTCTACCATCTTTGAAGAATGTTCAATCTTTATATTTCTCTTTATCAAGAAAGAGTTTGGAACTGGCTTTTCTGTTTTTGTAACCTGCATTCTTTCAAATTTTTCATTCAAGCCAGAAAGGAGTGTCCTAGTTGTATCAATATGCCCAACTAGGTTCTCTCCTATTTCTTCAATTTTATTCAATGACTCTCTAGTGTAAGAACGAGTCATGCTGGAATCAAACTGTATACTATTCAAACAAGAATTTGCACTATTAAATGAAGACTGTACAACATCTACTTGTTTCTTTACTTCTTCTGCTTTTGCCATATTCATCTCTAGGCCTTTTAATGCAGTATTTGTCCAATTTAACTGTTCACTGGCCTTCTGGATCCTACCATCAATCCCTAAGGCATTATCATCTTTTTGGACTAAAGGAATGGCTTTGGCTGCATTTGACTTTTCTCCTAAGATTATGCCCTTATATGGGGGAAAAGTAGTAGGAGTTTCAACTGTAGACCCATCAATTGCAGTCCATCCATGCTTATCAGGAATACTGCTAGAAGAAGTACCAGTTAAAACATTTATGGGAGCAATTTTGTCTTTCCATGAGTAGAAGGATATCCACTCATTATTGTTTTCCATGTAATTTTTCCAATCTGTGGCCAATTCTCTCTTTTGACCTGGAGTGTACCCTAGATCAAATTCATCTGCTTGGGGATTTGTATACAAATCCCAATTCAGCATTTCTTTCATCCATTTTGCACTGATTTGTGACTTTGGAGTTCCATCCATAAGTGCAAAAAACTTATGCATCTCCAAAACTGCAGGTTTCTTACAATCAGAAGGGATCTGTTTGAATCTGCACTCTGGAATCAGTTCTGACTGCTCAAGTTTTCCCAATCCGTACCTAGGCTTTGCCAGTCTCATCAAACAAATCATTTGAGTAAGCCTGGGATCTTCCTCTTCTATTGAATGGATCATAAGAACATGATCAGTGTCAGGCTCAGGCTCATGTGGAAAAGGTATATCAGAACATTTGGGATTTGGGCATGAACTGATAGAAGTGGATGGCGGAGCAATGCTAGTGCGAGGATTATGATGCAGATGAACATCTTGTTCGGCTAAACTGAGAAGATTTATAACATTTGTACAATCAGGACACTTTACTTCTAAGGAGGAAAAATTTACAAGCTGAGCTAATTCAAAAAGCTGCGGGTGATGACAAGAAGAAATTGATGATGATGAACAGGCGGTATCAACAGTGGAAGGATCTATGTAGTATTTGGATATTTTACAAGCATCATCTATTCCTCTTCGATCAATGGTCGATGTACGAGGAAAGGATATGACAGCATTAGAAGCATTTTCAGTGATGTTGGCAGACGTGATATTTCTTGGGATTTGTGGCCTGGAATGATTTACAACCCAATGTGCAGGGAGCTCCAGATTTTCCCATTTTATCAATTGTTGTTCAACTTTTTGATTCTTTGGGTCGGTTTTGACTACCACACTTGACTTGGAATCTCTACTGGGAGTATGACGGATTGCTGGCCATAGTGTGTTTGTATGTCTAAGACAAGCTTTGGTATGAATGGCTATATTGTTCCTTTTCTTTTTCATGTCAAATCCAGTAGTATGGATTTGCAACTGTAAGATATCTTTGATGGTCTCATCAAATGTATAAACATAAAAGTTTGGATAACAATCAAAATATACAGGGCCATCAGACACAGGAGCTACTATCCCACCAATAATAGAATCTGTGTATCTATTATGCGTTAGATCTCTAATAGTAGCAAGCACAAATGTTTTTAATCCTTTGTGGACTAAAGGATTAATGCCAACTCGTATGCAACCAAGATGTATATAATTGGTTTTTAACCTTTTTTCTTCTGCCTGTAAAGCTTGAGGATTTAGCAGAGGAATAGTCTGGATACTATCAGAGTTTTCCTGAACTTGGCTAATAGACTCTTTAATAGTGATTCTAGTGGCAGCAATTAAATGAAAAGGGGCTAAGTCACTATAGACTTCAGAGGGTGAAATATCTGGTAGAGCCCATCTCGCAGAAGGCTGAGATTCTTGGTAATTAACTTCAGCAGAATTTAAAGTTTTTCTTGAGTTATTTTCAAACATTTCCCTAAGAGGATTTTCTTCTGAAGGTGAATCTTCTTCAAGCTCTCGGAATGAGATAGATTTTCTGAAGGAATCCATTCTTAAAGATTAAGATAGATCTGAGTACCAACCTTTAGAACCAGACGTTACTGGCTCTGATACCAATTTTCAGCAGGGGCTCCTGTCACGAGCTTGCTCTTTCTCTGTGTCTCTCGGTATTTCTCCAATAGCTAACTCCTGGTGAACCAGTGGTGAACCTACTAAGATCTTTAAATGTATAACGATTATAGAATCATAATTATTCATGGTTGAAAATACAAAGTCTTACACATTAATAAAACCACCTTTTACATTATTTCTATGAATGCAATATCCAATGCATTAACCTTTGTAGAGCCACGACTATTTTATTATTACAAATGAATTAACAATACATTACCAAATGTCAACTTTTATTTATCAGTATTAAAAATGAGTATTGTAACATATTTCCAAATGCAAACCACACTTTATATTTATGCATGCCATGCATGCCATAATAATAATTCACTATACAAAAGTTTAGAGCATGCATCCCATGAAGTCCATTACAAAATGAGCCAGAGCCACTAATGGAATCCAGAAGAGATTTCCATTTGTTACAAAGCATTAACATCTCAAAATACTATATTCATACCTGTCTGTGTATTGTTTACCTTATTTATGGGCCGAAGTGTCGTATCTTTTATTCAAGGCCATGCCATCTGAACTTTGTTAGCTTGCGTGATATCATAAGAAACTACAAAATCACCATCACAAATGGTGCTACCATCCTTCCATTGTGAAAAACTTAGAGCATAGATCCACGGTGAAGAAAAATGGACATAGTTCTCAAATCCAAGCAGGAGTTTCTACAGAGTTCTCAAATCCATAACTGTATCTTAGTGATAACTAAATGAAACCCTTTTAGATGATGTCAAGAACATTTAGTTCAACAAGGGGAGCAACTGCGTAGCGGCAGTCCCTGCCTATCTTTATCCACATGCCAAAAAAAATGCGTTGCAAAAATTCCGGTGTAAGACAGGGAGTTCAGGGTAACGATGACTGGTATTTGCTTTCCTTCGCATCAGTGGACTGGAGCTAAAATTCTTTGACAAATTTAACTCCACAATTCATTTTATTTTCTCAATTTTAGTTTCTCAATTAGATGTAGAAATACCTGGTGGAAAGTACCCGCAAATGAAACTCTCTAAATATTATGCGCACATTAGTGGTTGGCTTTTGCAATTTATTGTGGGCTTTTCTGAAGTGAGAGGGCTCTTATTTTCGCTCATAGTATTTGGACTCTTATATTCTGTACTAAGTGGGCGCTTATTTTACCTCTTATTTGTGTTATATTTAGTTTAGCTGTCCAGTTACTGTTTACTTTTCTGGGATATCCTATTTTATCTTCTCAGTTTATTATACAAATCATTTTATTGGAGGGTGCTTTTCTTCTATTTTTTAACATGGAGTTGGATTTTGTTTATGGTTTTTGGTTTTTTTAATGATGTGGGTTGAATTGATTTGAACTAACGTAGTTATTTTTGCAGAATGAGTGGCGAGAACTTAGGATTCAGCAGTCTCGCGGGTGGGCGCACTATGCTATTCATCACCCTGAACCACACTTCCTGTTATTCAGAGAACCTTTGAATTAACAGCGAAACCACCAGCAGGAAGCACAACAAAGTTAATGAAGTGATTAATTTGAGTATGCATTTAGAATAATAAAAGTATGAAATGTATATTAATTCTTTGCAGAATGTGGCGAGAACTTAGGATTCAGTAGTGGGCGCACTATGCTATTCATCACCCTGTTATTCAGAGAACCTTTGAATTACCAGCGAAACCACTAGCAAGAAGCACAACAAAGTTAATGACTTGAGTAATTTGAGTATGCATTTAGAATAATAAAAGTATGAAATGTATATTAATTCTTATGGGTTACTTTAAAGTTTACATAATACCTCAATCTTGATAATGTGCATGATTTTAGTGAATGTAACATTGTTAAACCATAAAAGCCAAATATCATAATAAATAATTTCATAATAAAAAATCATCAACAAATTTATTATTATCTCAACTAACTATACACATCTCAATCTTAATTATCGTAAAATCATTAATATTAAACTATTAAAAAAGTCTTGACATTCATTAGAGAGCATAAATCGTTGAAATTTAACATTCTTTAGAGACGCAGTATATGATAGCAATTGATGTCGAGGCCTGCCTCGCTGCCACACCTAGTGCTGAGAAACTGAATCATCTTCATCTTGAATATTGCAGTCAACATTATCATCTCTGGTGTAGGGTAATATTTATAAAATGTATATTTTCTTTTTTGGTTTTTTTTTTTTTTTACCTTCAATCTTGCTAACTATGATAAAAAACCAAACAATTTTTTGTATACATCTTCCGAATTGATGGCTCATGCTCGCTTAGAAAGGAGAATGAAATGCAGATAAAAAGAAAATAGTGCATTTCATCCTGCATTTGATCATATCACCTTATAGTGCAGGCAACTCAATGTTTTCTCGCGAGTATAACAATGGCTTCAGAATCTCACGCCATGCTTTCCACCTTCAAAAATAACCATGCCTTGTCGCCGTCAATACCAACGAACTTCACTGAATGGATGAAAAAGTTTGTCACGTATTTCTTACCATAGACACGTTACGGAAATGGGTGAAAAAGCTCGACACGTGTTTTTACCATAGACACGTTATCAACTGCATGAACCAAGTTGGTCAAATGGAGCCCGTTCATCAGACTACGTGTGGAAGCTTTCTATTAATGTTTTATTTGGGATAAGTTACGGGATGGATGAAAAAGCTTGACACGTGTTTCTTACCATAGACACGTTATCAACTGCATGAACCAAGTTGGTCAAATGGAGCCCGTTCATCAAACTACGTGTGGAAGCTTTCTATTAATGTTTTATTTGGGATAAGTTTAGCAAGAACCAGCACGCCGTATTCAACCCCTCACAAAAATTAAACCCAATAACCACTAACATAAATAGATATAATATATAAAATTTAATATTGGTTACTAATATTAGCTCAATTAGCTAATATTATCCACGACCTCTGGCTTTCGAAGGTAAAAGTACATTTGAGACAAGACATGCCCTCACTTTATCAATTGTCATGTATTGTAAGGTGTGTCTGCTTATGCTATTTCCTTTACTCTTACTGCCCTTGCTTTTATCCCAACCTTGACCTGTTTTACCCTAGCCTCTGTTTTACCTTTCTTTCTGGCTCTTTGCTTCTCATACTTGTTAGTTAAACTATCTAGTTGACTCGAATCCCCTTAACAGGTAGTAAGATATCTTGATTTTGCCATTTTCTTCGGAGTCTATAAGTAAAAAAAAAAAAATTAAAAATAATTTATAGTTACCACTGCTGCTCCTGCAGAGTCAAAAATAATATTGGAATTGCAAAATTGCATAGTCAAAAATCATATTAGGAGTAGTAGAGATACAAAATTAGATAATTGATAGACAATGTGAAAAAAATAATTTAGTTATCAGCGCTCCATGAAGATGCTATTCTTTTCTTCAAAATATAGGAAGTGATAAAAGAATTGATAATTTTGGTGTATTATTTAGGTGTTTTATGTACAAATCAAATTTTACATATTAATTATTTAACATTTCTAAATTTACATTTATTTTTTTCACATTTACATAATACAATTATGAAATTAAGATGCAAAATGATATCTATAAACTTATATCAATCATATTTAACATTTCTAAATTTATATTTACTTTTTTCACATTTACATAATACAATTATGAAATTAAGATGCAAAATGATATCTATAAACTTATATCAATCATATTTAACATTTCTAAATTTATATTTACTTTTTTCACATTTACATAATACAATTATGAAATTAAGATGCAAAATAATATCTATAAACTTATATCAGTCATATTAAATAATTTAATTATGATAAATCACTCTATTTTAAGTACATTTATTGATATAATTATTTTTAATCACCTTATATTGACCATATTTACTAATATACCTTATATGGACCAAATTTACTAATATATATATTTTGTTATAAATGAAACTAAATCTATTTGTAAATATTCAAAATACTAAATTTAATTTAATTTTATAACTACTTTTAAATGTTATTGTTAGATGATTGATTAAGGTATGAAGAATGTAGACCAGGTTAAAGGGAAAAAAGCTTAGAAATATTTTTTCCAAACACACATCCCATAAATAGATAGATATTTTTCGTGAAAAAGAACATAGAATTATTTTTTTCAAACACACATCCCATAAATAGATAGGTAATTTCTCTATACAATATTGGGACTACACTCAACTTAACATAACAAGTATATATACATTTTCATTTTGAAAAGCTAACATGAAACTTGAATTTAATATTAAATAATATCAAGTTTTCATTAAGATGAAAAATATAGGAATTGGTAAAAGAATAATAGTTATGGTTCATTATTTAGTTGTAATTATGTTGATATACATTTTATATATTAGAAATTAGTAAAATTTGTAGATGGTTTTTTTTAACACAAGCGTTTATTTTATAATGTTTTTAGGTACTAATCAAATTTTAAATAAAATTACTTTACATTTCTATATTTACAAGAAGGGAAACTAGACCTGAAAACGAGAAAGCTACACAAATTGTAGGAAATAAGGAAGCGAGATTTAATAAGTTTACAGTAAAATTCATGAAATTGATGGAGAAACTCGAGGCCAATCGTTGCAGCTCTCCTTTGCTGGCTCTCAAAGCCTCAAGTTGCAGCCTACTTGCGAAAATTAAATCATTCCTAAAATGCAATGTGAGAATTTGTTGCCATTTATGGAGGTCTACCTGCAAAATTAAATCATTCCTAAAATGCAATGTGGGAATTTGTTGTCGTCTACCTGCAAAATTAAATCATTCCTAAAATGCAGGAATTTGTTGCCGTCTACCTGCAAATTTTTTGTTGCCGTCTACCTGCAAAATTAAATCATTCCTAAAATGCAATGTGGGAATTTTTTGTTGCCGTTTACCTGCAAAACTAAATCATTCCTAAAATGCAAGGTGGGAATTTGTTGCCATCAATGGAGGTCTACTGCGAAAATTAAATCATGCCTACTAAGAAAGTCTTTCAAAAAGTCTTTCAAAGTTCTAGAACTCCTCCTCCATAGCTAGATAGGATATGACTAAGATAGGATATGACCAAGATGGCTCAGCCGAAGCCCAGGAAGAAGAAAGCTTGTAAAATGGACAGAGAGAGGTCTCTAAAATACATAGAGTCCCTGCAATGCAAGTTGTAATAAGCTGTAATAGGAAATGCAAGCTGTAATAAGCATGCACAATGTGTTCATGCAACTTGCCACGAAGCCCTCAACTGCCAACTAACTAAACCAACAGAAACCTAAAAAAAGACTTTGGATAAAACCACCTAGACCAAAAATAAATCTTATATAACAACGACTTTGGATAAAACAACAAAGACCAAAACAAGCGGACAATAAAACTTTGGGTAAATATCACTTGCCACAATATTTTAACATCGGGATAAGCGAGGCCTGCAATAAGAGGTAGTTTTTTTCCCAGCAGGAAACTTTGGTTAAAATTTAGATGGATAACAATTACGATCGTAAAACTTTGGTTAAACTATAATAAAGCTCAAAAAATTTTTAGTAAACAAATGAATTAATTGTAATTTAGCGATCGGTGGCCTAAGTTTTCAGAAAACCAACCGGCAATAAGAGGTCGAAACACAAATTTTGGATAAAAGTCTACTGGGCCAGACATTTTATTTTACAACATTGGCTTAAACATAACATGTACGGGAAATTTTCTTTGGTCAAAGCTAATTAATTGCCGTTCAACGATCGATCGATTGCTATAGTCCAACCGAAGGCAGGGACTAATAATAACATGCTTATAATATTGTAATATATATTTTGAAATTATTTTCTTAGTCATGGCTATTTAACCATCATTTTCCAGTATCAATATTAATCAAAATCAAATTTTAAAGTCAATTTAACCAAAATTTTAGTGTTATTTTTATACCTATTTATCTTAAAATCTAGATAGTTTTCATGGGAATTTAATATGGTTATAAAAGAGTGAGTTATGTTTGTGTTAATTGTCTTATATTTTTAAGATCAATAATATTAATTAATTTTAAATAACAAATTATTATTTTAGTATTTAGATATTATAATATAATATTTGAAATATTGTAAATTAAAAACTATTTCAAAAATATTATAATTTTAAAAACATATAAAGTTTAATGAATTTTGTTAACAGGTTTATAGATAGATGTCGTCAAGGTGACATAACCTTTGATTCAATGAATTTAGTTGATTTATAAGAGGAAATGACAACTAAAATTCCATGTTTCAATGGTGTATTTTTAAAATAATTCATATAGTTACTTACATTTATTAATTAAATTATTTTGAATTGAATTTTCTATGTTGATATTAAATTCATATTTCTTAATTCAAAACATTCTTTAGTTTCTTTACATTTTGTTTTCCTATTAAATTGATTAAATATTAATACAAGAGTGAGAAACTATGACCTAGAAGTATTTATGTTGTTAAAATGATCCAGGGATTGCAATTGACCTAGGCCACAACAACCTTTAACATGATTAGATTTTTTTGCATGAAGTTTCGAACTGGTGAACTTCACATCATGGAGTGACTTAAGAATACACCACATTATTTGACATTGGATAAACCAATACTTCCTATGTATTTCACGACATGGACTAACCACCTCTCGTGGATCCTTATCTTTGGCGATGTGATTGTTGACTAACACCTGCAGGTTTTGGTCTAACGATAGTCATGGTTCCCAAAAAGTGGTATCGGAGGATAGGTCATGTGTTCGATACACAGTAGGCTCACGTTGGGGCGGAGATTGTTGGACATTGGATAAACCAATGCTTCCCGTGTGTTTCGCGACATGAACTAACTGTCTCTCATTGACCTTTATCTCTAACGATGCGATGGTTGACTAACACCTGCGGGTTTTGGTCTAACGACAATCGTGATTCCCAATATATATATATATATATATATAATATATATTATATTATATATATATATATATATATATTAATAATTAGTTTATTAATTTATTGATACATAGTTAATACATAATTAATATATAAATATTCAATAATTAATATATTAATAACAGTTAATTATGATATTCTCTAGATCGGGATGAGAGAGGGTGTCAGAGGCAACAGGCTTTGATGTGATATGGTTTGTATAAGGACAATAACTACCGTCGTCCCCCACATGCTTAAGACAGGGGGTGCGGTGTCCTTAGCCATGAATGCATGGTAAGTGGGTTGGCAAGGTGGCAAAGGGAGGAATAAGGCAGGATGATGGAGATGGGAATGGAATTCGTCGTGTCGGGCAAGAGAAAATTGCAGTGGAGAAGGAAAGCGTCTCAGAGATGAAAAGGGACGAAGGCACCTTGGCTGTGGGCTAGCAACGCTTCTCTGGTATGTAATTTGATCTCATTCTTGCATCATTTCTATGATTTGGTTGGCTTCTTGCACAAATTACATGAGCTGGTGGGGGTTTCACTAGCGGGAAGGGATGGGTAAAAGGTCGTCCAAATGGGGCTTAGCGCTGTATGGGAGAAATAGGGGGAGGAAAGGGAGGGCCATGGCCTGGCTCTGCATTTTATTTTTATCACATTTAAGTCAGAGTCTCGGCAACGGCATTGGTAATGCTGGGTTGAGCAGAGACATAGGCCCCTACTTAGTTGCTCAGACCAGAGGAATAGGGGATAACTGGAGTGCCATGTCTGGGGGGCCAAGTGGCGAAGGGAGAGTGTCACTAACCTTATGTCATTAACCTCATATAGCAAAGAAAAAAATCTTTTTTTTATAATGGATTGATTTACTATACTTATTAGTTATGTTATTTATCGGCATAATATACGTATGATTATATGTTATAACCCACATATTGTTTAACTGTGTAATATCTATGGTTATGATCAACACTCACATATTCGACATATTACACAAATGTATGGCGGGAATTCCGAGTTGATACGTAGGACACTCTTTCCTATCCCTCCGCTACGCATGGATTTTTGGCATTGAATGCCGGCAGAGAGTTGGTAATCCACCTGTGTCTCACTCCTTGTCCGGACGGACAGCTGGTGGTCCAATCGCTTCCACAGCGATGGACTTGAAGTTTGGGAAGCGAGACTGTTGTTCGAATTTAATTTTTCCATAAATATGCTCAGATCTCTCGGGATCCTATCCCGTTTGAACGTTCCAGATCACTCCTTGGAAATCGACGGTGATGGTTCTCAGTCTTCAGTTCAAAGGAACAGGTTTAGGATTTCATTCGTCATTTGCATAATTTTGTTTGTGAGGTAGTGCCTCCCGCCTCTGGTTATCTCTGTATGATATGGAAATACCTTTTTGCTCGATTCTCTGCTTGATACATCGACACCTGCAGCTGGGCTTGGTTGAGAACTGCCATTGTCGAGGTCATTACCTCTCTGCATGATACGATCGCGTTCCACTCAGGTACTGAATGATTTTCCTTTGCAGCAGTAAAATGGTTTTCTTGTAGGGTTAGATCTTTTATTGACTGGGTTTAACTCGGTTATGTGCCATGTAATGACAGGGTGCTGGAGGCTAGGTTTTGGGCGATAGCGGCCTCAGGCTTACTACCTCTCCGCATTTCCAGGTAAGATGCTGTAACCCTCAATTTGAAATCCTTTTGTTTAATCATGTATTTGGCCTGAGTGATGCCTTCCTTTTCTATCAGGAGGTTTACTGAAACTCAATGTCATGTATGACGTTCTCGGCAAAGCTCCTGCTTCTCTGGTTCTGAAGTTTTATGTGGTCATGTCGAGTTCTGAGTAGTTTTCCTTTATTTAGACTGGGGTTTGGTTTGGTACTCAGGTTAGCCCGGGCCCTCACGGCAAACCCGTGAATCATGGTCATTATTTTGTATAATGTAGGGTATAGCCCTACCGGTGAAGTCTTCCACAGTCTGGGCATTTATCAGGATTTGTCAAAGTCGGTACTGCATAACTATTCAGGGTTTTTACAATGTATCTGTAACTTTTATATATTTATAATCACCCTCCAACTGTTATGTTATATTCTGGCCTCCAATGTATATTATTTCTGAATTTACGCAATTTGGTATTATCTCTCTGTAATGTTTTATTTCTTTTTAGCATATGTCCGCCGACAAGGCTTGCCTTGATAATATTAGCCGTATGTTTTATCTTGAATTTCAATCTCAGAATATTTCATGCTATTTGTTTTTGGAACGCGTCGACCCTAGGGTCGTGCGTGCGAGGCCCAAATCCACTGTAACACTGTACTTATCCAGATAGGGTTATCTCGTAGCAGGTTCCGTCTATTAAATTCATATACAATTAATTCTGAAACTATATTGGTTCCGCGGTTTGTATATTTATTTCAATACTAATCTTTTCTTCTGCAATTTTGCATGTTCATTTTGAAACTATGTTATGCTCTCTTAGCTTTACGTTTTGCCTCGAAACCGTCTCTATTCCTCGACTGTAAACTTATATGTATGCATGTTTTCTATCTTCGGTATACAAGAACAGCTTACCTGATTCGCCAACCGACTCGATATGGCTTATGTATTTACATGGCCCTGGTATCGGTAGGGAGAGGGTTCTGTTTCGGGTCATGATTGTTTACAAAAGTTAAGACTCGGCCGACTCTAAGGTCTCCTTCGGAGATATGTCTGGTAAAACCCCTATACCCTTGCGGTAAATGCCAGGCGTCAAGGATTCGGAGATTCGAACCCTTTGACTTCTTAGACGAATAAATCTTTTATTATGTAACGACTACTGGTTATCAACACCACGTGATTTATTCTTTGTTTTTCTGATATATTATCTAAACAGAACAACAGTTTAGTTCCGGGTATTTCGATTATAGGCATGTAATAATGTTAGTACAGTATGCTTATTTTTTTGCTGTCTCATAATCGTAAAGATTTCTGTTATTATCTTTTCTTTTGGCCTTCATATTCGGCTATTGGTAAAGTAAACTGGAGAATGAGCGACAGTCACAAATGGATACAGAAAAATAGATGAATTGTTCTATGTATCACTAATTTGCTTTCTCTCAGCTTATTTCATTCTCCTACAGATTTAAAATTCCGTTTTATTTACAGCTTAATAACAGAATCTCATACTTCAGATAATCACTAGTTCTTCCTAATAAGGAACAAAACTACTAAACTAACTTATACCAGATTTCTCTTACCTGTACCGTGTTTGATTCAGTTCTCTGCTATTTTTCCAACTGGAGAAGTTTCTGCAGATCTTGTTATCCTCCCAGCCACGAGATCAGTCGTTTGACTTGAATCTCTCCCCCAAGCTCACTTGCAGGCCACTGCCTTCCGCAAGATTATGCATGCTAACAGCTGTGCAGTATGATGCACAAAAGTGCTGGTACTATCTGGTCTTCACCAGACATAGTACTCTTCTTCTTTACTTCCTTTCTTTTCTTTCCCTGTCTGTTCCTCTAACAGCCCAGGCCCCTTTTCCTCTTTTCCATTTCTATGGTAGGGAAAGGTGGTTAGGGTTGCCTCTATTACTGGCAACCGTTTCTTTTAAATACTCAAGAGAAAATAAAAAAAATAACTTTTCCACAAAGTCACTTCCATATTACTTTAATTCAAAATTTTGAATCGATAATATTTCAATATTAATAAAGTAATAATCTTATTTTCATATTTACCTAACACGATAACTTAGAAATTTACTCATATAACTGTTTGGTCATTACATCTCCTCCCCCTGAGATTGGACACCGTCCCGGTGTCTTACAGTCATGAACAGGTCTGGATATGTCTTCCTCATCAATTCCTGGTCTTCCCAAGTGGCCTCCTCGGGACTAAAATGTCGCCATTGTACCTTAACTTGGGTAATAACTCGTTTCCGCAGCTGCACTTCTCTCTGGTCGAGGATGCTCAGCGGTTCGACCAGCACTTCTCCTTCTGGTTCGACCTGCATTACACAATTTCTAAGTTAGTTTTCCTTCCGAATAGGATTCTTGTTTGAATCTTAATTATAATAGTAACCCCACCTGTATATCCTGCCATTGGATTACATGCTTAGGGTCATACACATACTGCTTTAGAACTGAAACATGGAATACGTTATGGACTCGGATGTGACTTGGCAAGGCCAGCTGGTAAGCCACTGGTCCGATCCTTGCTAATATCTGAAAGGGTCCACAATATCTAGGTGCCAATTTAGCGCAACCTACCCATTGTAGGGTGCTTCTTTTGGCCTGAATCCGAATATACACATGATCCCCAACCTGATATTCCTTAAACCTCCTTTTTCGATCAGCGAAGTTCTTTTGTCTATCCTGAGCCGCCTTCAGATTAACACGTACTCTTTTTACCATGTCCTCCATTTCTTTAAGCATGTCAGGTCCTAGACTTAACTTATCTTCCGGTCCTCCCCAGCTAGAGGGTGTACGGCATTTTCTGCCATACATAACTTCGAAGGGACTCATTTGAGTTGAAGTGTGATAACCATTATTATATGCGAATTCAACCAAATGTAAATATTCTTCCCATCGCGTGGGTTGTTGCATGACATAAGCCCTTAGCATGTCCTCTACCACTTGGTTCACCCGCTCCGTCTGTCCATCAGTTTGCGGATGGTACGCTGTACTAAAATTCAGCTGAGTGCCTAAGTCGGCAAACAATGTTTTCCAGAAAATTGATGTGAACTTCACATCCCGATCAGAAATGATTGTTTTTGGAAGGCCATGCAACCTGAATATATTCTGCATAAAAACGTGAGCAATTTGTGCAGCCCTGTAAGTAGATTGCACTGGTATGAAATGTGCAGCCTTACTCAATTTGTCCACTACTACCATAATGGAATCATTGTTTTTCTTTGTCCTAGGTAATCCTGTGATAAAATCCATGGAGATGACTTCCCATTTCCATTCTGGGATAGGCAAGGGTTGCAACAATCCTGCTGGGTGTTGATGTTCCGCTTTAATTTGCTGACATTCTAAACATCGTGCCAAATATTCCACAATGTCCTTTTTCATTCCTGGCCAGAAATACTCCTTCCGGATTGCGGTTATCATCTTTTTATAACCTGGGTGACCAGCATAATGGCTGATGTGGTACTCATCCATAATTAAATTTTTAATTTTGCTCTGATTGGGCACGTATATTCTTTGCTTGAAGTAGACAATTCCCACATCATCTGTTGTATATTCTTGTTGGCTGTCCCTTCTATCAGCTTGCTGTAATTGCTGTTTTAACTACTGATATTCTATATCTTGCTCTGAAATTTTCTTTATTATGTCTAAGAAGGGGTTTTCCCAACCAGAAATGGAAACTTCATACAAACTATGCACTTTCCTGCTCAAAGCGTCTGCTACTCTATTGGCTTTCCCTTGCAAATGTTTTATATCGAAGTCGAAACCACTCAGAAAATCCATCCACCGTGCTTGTCTAGCATTTAAAGTAGGTTGGCTGAAATAGCTGGTCAAACTATGGTGGTCGGTGAGCAGTAAAAATTTTCTACCCATAAGATAATGCCGCCACATCTTTAAAGCGTGTATAACAGCAGCTAGTTCCAAGTCATAGGCAGAGTATTTCTGTTCATGTTCTTTCAATTTACGTGATTCATATGCAATTACTCTGCCTTCTTGCATTAAAACTCCTCCCAAACCTTCTTCGCTAGCATCTGTGCAGACCACATAATCTTTATGAGGATCTGCTATACTTAAAACGGGTGCTGTAGTGAGCAGGTGTTTTAATTGCTCAAAACTTTTTTTGGCAATTTGGGGTCCACTGGAATGCCCTCCCTTTCTTTTGTAATGAGGTAATGGGAAAGGCTACTTTCGAGAAGCCTTCTACAAATCTCCTGTAATACCCAGCCAATCCCATGAAAGATCGGACATCTGCTACGTCTTTTGGTACAGGCCAGTCCATTATAGCCTTAATCTTTTCTGGGTCTACAGCAATTCCATCCTTGGTGATCACGTGACCCAAATATTGGATTTCCTCTTTAAAGAAATCGCACTTACTAAATTTTGCATATAATTGATGCTCTCTAAGGGTCTGCAATACCATTCGGAGATGTTCATGATGTTCTTCGATTGTGCGTGAATATATTAATATGTCATCAATGAATATTAGCACAAATCGATCCAAGTATGGGTGAAATATGCCGTTCATTAAACACATGAAAGTTGCAGGGGCGTTGGTTAGCCCAAACGGCAGAACCACGAATTCATAATGCCCATACCTCGTTCTAAAGGCTGTTTTAGCAATGTCCTCATCCTTAATTCGGATTTGATGATAGCCTGATCGCAGATCGATCTTGGAGAACACTGTTGCGCCCTTCACTTGGTCGAACAGTTCGTCAATCCGGGGTAAAGGATACTTATTTTTGATGGTTAACTTGTTTAATTGTCTGTAATCGATGCACATCCGGAGAGTACCGTCCTTTTTCTTGACAAATAAAACTGGGGCTCCCCATGGAGATACACTAGGGCGAATATACTCCTTATCTAATAACTCTTGCAATTGCATTTTCAGTTCTGTTAGCTCCGGTGTGCTCATCCGGTAGGGTGCTCTTGATACTGGTGCGGCCCCGGGTATCAGTTCAATGGTAAAATCTATATTCCTTCGTGGTGGTAGTCCGGGAATTTCCTCTGGAAATACATCTGTAAACTCCTGTATTACAGGAATATTGTTTAAGGAAACTGATTTATCTTTGGAATTTGCATATCCTACTTGGATAGCATAAACCTGACACCCTTTCCGTATGCATTTCATTAGCTGGTTTGCAGTTATCGGGCGAACTTGCACTGGTCGTTTAATTCCTTGCATTTCTTTACTATTTCCTTGTTGATCTCTGTAGTAAATGATCTTAGTTTTGCAATCAACTAAAGACCAGTGTTTCTCTAACCAATCCATGCCGATTAGGATATCATAGGATCCAAGAGGGAATACATTCAGATCAGTTGTCACTGGCTGTTCTGCTATGGTAAATGAGCAGTTGCTGATTTTGGTTGTTACTCGTCGCTTGGCTCCAGTAGCTAGTTGCACTAACCAAGGGTTTTTAAATTTGACAGGTTGTAATTTACAACATTCGACTATCTTAGGACTCACATAGCTTAACGTAGCCCCAGGGTCAATTAAAACAGATAAGGTAAGGTCTGAAATTTTACCTTCGAACTCGACCATTGTTGGCTGGTATTCAGCCTGACGGTCTTCCAGAGCTGCGTTAATTCTGGGTATACTGCGACCAACCTCGCCCACTGTTGATGCTTCATGTAGCTGGGATAACTGTTCAGTTCCTTTCCGCTGTGGGCAGTTTTTAATGTAATGAGGTCCTCCACAACCCCAGCACTGTACCGGGGGTTTTGCTGAGCCGTCATTGTCCCACTTAGGTTGCTGTTCACTGACCTTGGACTCATTTGCATTTCTTGGCTTGAATGCAGTTCTGGGCGCAAATCTGCTGTTTACTCCTTTGCCATTTCCCTTACCGCTGTTGCCGCGACTCCCTTTACTGTTTACCCCTGTCTTGAATCCTCTTTTCTCATTCCATTTTCTGTTAGTGATTTCCCCTTTCTGTTTACTTTGTTGATAACAAATTCTGGCTTTGCGGATTACTTCATCCATTGGTTTTGGATTATCGAATTCAATCCTCTCTCGCATATAGGGCGGTAAATTGCTAACAAATCGTTGGACCTTTGCCTTTTCTTCCCTTATGTATGGTACATAACGGAGTAAGGATGTAAAGCGAGTGATGAATTCGTCCATTGTCTGCTGTCCTAACCGCAAATCATGGAACTCTCTTGCTTTTTCATCATAAAAACGTTCTGTCAAATATCGTTCTTTAAAGAATTTCTGAAAATTATCCCATGTAATATTTTGTTCAGTGACCCCCTTAACTATTTTTACCTCCTCCCACCATAAGGTGGCCTTTCCTTGTAATTGAAAAATAGCCAGTCGTGCCTTAAGGTTGTTATCATACTCATAAAGCTGGAAGTACTTGTTCATATTAATGATCCAAGCTTCCGCCGCTTCCTCTTGCTCTCCATCAAAATGGGGCGGTTTAATTTTGCGAAATTCCCCTTGTAATTCCACCTTTTGTTTCTTTGAAGTTTGCTGGTCAAACACATTATCGGAGCGTTCTTCCATGTCCTCCGATCCTTTGGGGGGTATGTGATGGTTCTGCTCCTCAGACATCCTTTGCTGTTCGGCGCTGGGATTAACTGGTAATTGGTTTTGCTTATCAGACAAACTCTTTAAGATTGTTTCTTGTTCCATTGTTATCCGAGCATTGTCTTCCCGAAGTCGAGCCATCTCATTCTTTAGTTCTTGTACTGTTTCCAAAATTGCTTGATTCGTAACTCTGGCTTCCTCTCCAAGTTGCACCCAGAGTTCCGGGTTATTCTCTGGACCGGGTACACCTTGTCCCATTACAGGTCGCCGTGCTATGTTATCCGCTCTCCTCATGACTTCGTCTTCAATTCTGAAACCTGTACCTTGTCCAACAACAGAAGGGAACATTCAAGAATATTATCTGTAATGATCTTTATTAGTTATCTAATATAATGTCCTTATTCTGTCATTGCTGATTTGCCCAAAGGCCACAGTGCTGTAGCTGGGCTCTGATACCATAAGTCACTAACCTTATGTCATTAACCTCATATAGCAAAGAAATAATTTTTTTTTTATAATGGATTGATTTACTATACTTATTAGTTATGTTATTTATCGGCATAATATACGTATGATTATATGTTATAACCCACATATTGTTTAACTGTGTAATATCTATGGTTATGATCAACACTCACATATTCGACATATTACACAAATGTATGGCGGGAATTCCGAGTTGATACGTAGGACACTCTTTCCTATCCCTCCGCTACGCATGGATTTTTGGCATTGAATGCCGGCAGAGAGTTGGTAATCCACCTGTGTCTCACTCCTTGTCCGGACGGACAGCTGGTGGTCCATTCGCTTCCACAGCGATGGACTTGAAGTTTGGGAAGCGAGACTGTTGTTCGAATTTAATTTTTCCATAACTATGCTCAGATCTCTCGGGATCCTATCCCGTTTGAACGTTCCAGATCACTCCTTGGAAATCGACGGTGATGGTTCTCAGTCTTCAGTTCAAAGGAACAGGTTTAGGGTTTCATTCGGCATTTGCATATTTTTGTTTGTGAGGCAGTGCCTCCCGCCTCTGGTTATCTCTGT
>APFE031302042.1:0-10531 GCA_000404065.3 Pinus taeda
CAGGGTCGATGGCGAGATCAATTTGAACGCTGCATGCTTCAATTGCTCAATCAAGCTCCAATGCTCATGGTCGAGCTACCTAAACACTCTCAGGCGAGCTCTCAATTTCTTGCAGTATGTGCAAATGGAGCGCGTAGACCTTGAGAGGGGTATTTAATAATAAAAAAAGGCTCGATTAAGCCATAAATTTCTATTGAGGGTTTGATTTTAACCCTTGATCGAACTACTTTTTTGGCACCCCAGGAGCTCGACCGAGCCATCCTTTTTTCCACCTAAACACACCCTCTCTTCCTAAAAAGTGTAACCCACCTCCATGCTTTCACCCACGCCTATGCTATCCTCTAAGGATGCCCACTAAAATGACATGACATAAAGTACATGGCCTCCAAGAGCAATGATATATGCTCCATATCATAGTAGCAATAAAAATACAATATATGGCATGTGTATCAAATACAAGGCCTCCATGAGAAATGACATAAGTTCTTGATATGTAGTGATAACAATAGAGTACTAACAACATCATATGCTAATGCAAGGCCACTTAACATCTTTGCCATCACCATCTCAACAATGAAGATCCTAAAACAAAATTATGATAACCACTAGCAATTACCATGCTCCACATAGGCATCAACAACAAAATCAACTGATAACAATAACCTACTAATATTACATAGAAGTAGAAACACACACACACACACACATATATATCATCGTGAAGTAACAAATAATCAAGGAGGCTCAATAATTTGCAACATATTTTATCATCAACTCAAATCCCCAACAACAAGTCAACAAGCAGTAGTAGCATCACTAACAGCATATGAACCAATATGCATTGTATCTAAGAAGCATCAACAAAGAACTATGCATCAACAAGATCAATACAAGATTTGGCAATAAGAAGCAATAATAGCATAAACTCATCTTCTCCTTGTGGGAGTAGAAACCAAGCAACAACAGCATAAACCAACACATCAATAACGTGGTCAAAAAACATGTGCAGCAAAGTATTCTC
Organism: Pinus taeda; assembly: GCA_000404065.3. Taxonomy (NCBI): domain Eukaryota; kingdom Viridiplantae; phylum Streptophyta; class Pinopsida; order Pinales; family Pinaceae; genus Pinus; species Pinus taeda. The sequence goes on from APFE031302042.1 coordinate 1,022, forward strand.
TCCATAAATGAGCAACAATATAAATCATCATGACTCAACATATGAATGCATAATATCCAACACATAATAGGAAGCAACATATTCTCTCTCCATGCAACAACACCATCACAACTTAGTCATCCAAATACATATCAACACCAACATGATACATCTAGAATAGAAAACATGAGCAATAAATGAACCAACTCTAAAAACATCATCTAATATCCATAGCAACAATACATGCATGAAAACACATTATATATATCTAGAAATATCAATATAAACACTATGTCATGCTACCATATCACCACATCCTTCTAGAAACATATATGGCAACAACACCAAACACTATCTCAACATCTTTTCTACAAAAAACTTATGTCAACTAAACACAATAAGCTCCTCCATAAGGGGCACAATGCCAACCATCTACAAAACCATTAGGAAGCAAAAATGTGCCCCCTAAATGTGTGATCCTCTATCACATCATAACCATGTGCATACAATTGCTCCAAACTCATAAATAATAAGTATAGGCTGATCCAACTAATATCAAACAAGAATAATAATAGAATAGTAATAAAAATAACTCTTCAAACCTCATAAACTCCTCCTAAACACATGCATTTCCTACAATATGCAAATTTGTCTTTATGCACTCTTTCCGATATGGTTGCACCTCCAAAGATTCACATGTGACTAACAATGCAACCATATGCTCCCCTTGATACCATGCAAGCCTTACTTTTTAATGGGAGTTCCTTGCTGCTCTTTTCTCCTCTAAAATTTCATATGTTGATCCTCCATTTTCTTATACAGTTTCCCTTGCATGTTCTTCTTCCTTTGATTAGATCTCCTGAAATACATGGGAAGCTTGCAATCCTTGGCCTTATGGCCAATATTGTCACACACACAAGCACCTTATGTGACCAAGAACTGAGGATTAGATTGATATTTTCTGTTGAACTGATTTTTATTCCTTACATGTGCCCTACAGTCAAAAGCCATATGGTCAAAATCATTGCATGAGAAACAATAACCATAAAAAGTATTATTATACCTGAATAATGGTGAACTTTGTGCAAATGGCCATCTACTTTGCATGCATGCTTGTGGTTGCTTCTCCTTTGGCTTCTCCTTTTGTGAAGAGGGTTTGATCTCTCCCCTATTACAATTTGTTGTTGTATGCCCACGGTTTCAACAACCAAATCATTTGACATTCCTTGGCTTTCTTTTGGTTGCTCTTCTTTTCTTGTTCCTTTGGTTATTTGATAGTTGTTGATTTTGCTGATAACTCTCCTTTTTATTGTTGCTACTAGCTACTTCAATAATTTTTTATTTGCTTATAGATACTTGAGCACTAGATTTAAAGCTCTCTAATTCTTGCCTTGCAGAATTTGCTTCAACCTTCAATTTTTGGCACTCGTCTGCCAGCTCCTTATTCTGCTTCCTCATTCCATTTTCGATTTTTCTTCCTTTTTCCAACTGAGTTTTCAGATCTAAAATTTCTTCTTTGAAGACAGACTCCTTTTCATCATAAAATTGCAAAGACATTTTTTGATCTTTATTTTCAATAAGCCTTTTAATTTATGCTTCTAAGGCTTTTATCTTGGACTTCTCTTCATCTTTACTATTGATCTCTTTTTGTTGTCCCTCTATATCAATGTCTGAGTCATCACTGCTATCATTGGTACTTTCTTCTTGTGAGATATTGGTGCTACTATATTTTTCTTTTGAGGAGACTGAAGTTTCCATTGCCATAAGAGTAGAATCCTTTGCATTGTTATCCATTTTTGAATTTTTCATTTTTCTTCCATAACATAAATTCTACAAATTGTCCAACATTCCTTTTGTTGTCTCAAAATGCTTCACAAACAAATGATCAAATCTTGAAATTTCGTGCATAATAATCTCTTTAGCTTTATCATTAAATTCATCCTTAATTCCATATTCCACTGATAACAAAATAATTTCATCAAGGGACAAGAAATATGAATCCAATTTTTCATTCTCCAAGTTGCAAATTTACCTTTGTGAAGAACTGTGACTCCTTGCCGATCCATTTTCAAAAAATTTCAGGTCTTTTACCAATAATCCTCAGATCCACTCTCTAGTGATCGAGTTGCAACCGAGAGCCCCACTCTAATACCAATTGTTGGAAATTAGATCACTACTGAGAGGGGGGTGAATTAGTAGTGAAGAAACTTATAAATTTTCTTCAATTAATTAAACCTTTAAAACATGCATGTTGAAACACATAAGTAGAGATCATAGAAGCAAACATAAACATGAAGTCATTCAACACAAGAGCCACAAATATTTATGGTGGAAAACCATCCTCTTGGGTCAAAAACCACCCTTTCTATTGTTGCACTGCTCAATTTTTTCTATTAATCCGTTGAACAAATTTTACATGGATTAGCTTACACCCATAAGCCAAAAGACTTGGCTTCCTTAATAGTACTCTAGCACCTATTAGTTAGCAATTATGTTTCTCACTCGAATCTACGGAAATCTATCCACTGGAAGCCACCACAGCCAATGATCCTCGCCCAACTCCCACTAGACTATCCAACTTCTATTAGATGGAGAAGTATGTTCCTTATGTTGAATATGTAGGATCATTGTCTACTCTGAAGCATCTATGCATTCACTTCCTCCATGTGAACCATGTTTCAGAATGTTTACCACAAGGTTCTCAATCTGCTCAACACAAACACCACAACAACAATCTCTTCAAATCACATAAACAAAGACTCCAAAATAAAATGAATCAACATAAATCTTGCATAAAGGAATATGATGAATACATCAACAAAACCATCTTCATTATAAATAAAATTAATCATAGATAATTGTTGCACACAACCAATAATATGGAGACTAAACAAGTTGCTACCAAGCACAAAAAAGATATGCAATAAATCTCTACTTTGTCTCCTCGCTCTCTGCACAAAATGTTGGCTGAAACATACACATGCTACCTATTGCTACATCTGCAAACCAATTCAAAAATTATGCATTACAACCATCACAGCTTGCAGAATCTTCTCCATTCTCACTCTAACTCAACTCATAACTCATCCAACCAAAAATCTTCAACTCAGTACTCACACACAAATATATAACAAAATTATCCTAATCAATCTTTAATCCAATAACAAGGGAAAATACTAAGGTAATACCAATACCAAGTGTAAATACCGTGCAAGCTAAAATATCACGTGAAAATACCATGGTAATACTAATACCAAGTACACTCGTACCATGGTAATACCAATACCAAGGGCACATGCACAATTGTCAAAGAAACAAGCCAAAATACCATGTGTGAATACCATGGTAATACCAATACCAAGGGAACTTGTACAATTGTCAAAGAAACAAGGCAAAATACAACGTGTGAATACCATGGTAATACCAATACCACGGGAACCTGTACCATAGTAATAGCAATACCAAGGGCACTTGTTCCATGGTAATACCAATACCAATCAAAACACATGTACCAAACAATCATATGCATAGCCAAACACCTCTGACACCTATAGAAAAAATCATCAAGCTATTAAACAATGTCCAACAATTGTAGAAACATCTCCAACACTTATAACAACATCTGCAATGCTTCCAACACTTGTAGAAGCATCTCCAACATATGTAGCAACATATCCAACACCTGTAGAGGCACCTCCAATACTTGTAGCAACATCAACCTATAACAAGCCATCATAAACATGTCATGCAACCCTCTCTACTCAACCTCCAAATCCTGCACTAAGTCATACCACAACCAAGTGGACATCAATTCCAACCAATAAGACCAACAAGCTGACCAATAAGACATATGACAAGCAGCACCATGACCTCATTGACATCAATGCCAACACAATTTTCAATCCTTTGCCCCTGCATAAGGAGATAAGTTTATGTGTCTTTCCTAAAATATATACATATATATCAAATTTCGTTGTTTCAAGACCTTACTATTATAACAAAGACCTTAAATCACAATCCAAAAACAATGTCTATGTGATATCTCTGTTTAATTTCATTTGCAGGTGTGAAACAATTATTTTCAAATTTAATTGACATAATGGAAATAAGGTAGCATAGATAGATAAAATATATCACTCATAGCAAACACAAAATACCATGTTCCCACATGAAAAGGTTGGATCAAAACTAAATTACAAATAATCCAATAACCAAATTTCAAGTATGAATCTTAGGTTCAAATATGAAGTCAAGTCTACTGAGACAAATCATTCCACTTACCATTAACAAGATATGATCCTGCGACAATTTCAGTTGAGGTATTCAAACTAGTAATCCATTATAATATTTAATTCTTGCATTTTCCAAATTAAGAAGCACACAACACAATTCATCCAGAGAGCAAGATTGCAAACTAACATGCCAAATAGTTAATATCTCAAACCCAACTAATAGATTTGTAATCTATTTAAATGAATGAATAAGAAAGGAATAAATGAGTGAGGACAATAAGTTGGGTTGGGGGAGCTCCCAACCAGCTTGTTTCCTCTTGAAATGAATGAAATTATAGAATCACAGTTGAATAAAAATTGAAAAGTAAAACCTGAGACAAAGTTCTTTTATATTGAAAAGATAGCTCAACCTCTACATCATGAGTTAAGTGCTCAGGATCCAGCACCAAAAAGAGGGTTGCATCCCGTTCTAATCCAGTAGCATATCTTTACAATAATGTCATTGTTGCTTTGCACATGGCCATGGCTTAGTTTATATGAGTCTTTACAATACCAATTTGGCTATGGACAAACCAATATACTTACAAACAAGATGAATCATAACAATTTTCCCATCAATGAAAATCTAGTTTAGCCATCATCCAATCTGAAAAATCAAGATATGGTGCATAATTTTCATTTTGGGCATGATCCTAGAATTTTGAAAAAACTGTGTTTTTTTACAAAACTACCGCAAAGAACTCTTCAAATCTCCCAAACCATGGAAAATTTTGGAAAATACACAAATTTTACTCAATTTCCTATACTGATAGAAAAACCCATGTTTCAGAATTTTGAAATTCACTTCCATATGCACACAAATCAAGGAGGAAGTTGGTAGTATAAAATATGCTACAAATTTGAGGTTGTAACATTACTTTGCTTTTAGAAAATCATAAGTGTGAGTTGGGTGCATTTTGGCTCATGTAGAGCTTTTAAAACATCATTTTGGATAAAAAAAACATCTTCGGTTTTCTTCAAAAGTGCACCGAGATGTCGAATCCCCAAATCATTGCAGAAACTGCTTTGTTGGTGTAGGAACTAAATCACACTTAGTAAATCACCATTATTGTCAGAAAGTGCATTTTACCTTGACCAAATCTTCAAAATTATTTTTGAAAAGTGTAATCGACCACGCACGTGATACATTTCAATGATCAAAGTAACCTACATGTCCTTCCTCTAGTGTAGGATCTCTATGCGTAGTGCAGGAACAACATAACATATATAAGAAGAGTTATTTTGATTAAAAGTAAGGATTCATCTTGCCAAATATGAAATGAAATAAAAATTAAGCCAAACCTCCATTATTACATCAAAAATATGAGGAAGAACACAGTAAAAGAATAAAAAAATGGTGAAACAAGGGGGTAAAATACAATATCATGGGGGCAAGAAGATATATTAAATATAACATTTATGAGACCTGAAAATTCTAATCCATGGTAAATGGATTGGTGATTTATGGACGTGATATGTATTGTATTGTAAAAATGTAAAGATGAATATTATTGAAAAGTATTGTTGACTTTCCCAAATCGGGTTTACGGGATAAAATATGTGTGTTAATATGTGTGTTTTCCATTGCATCTTTTATATTTTATTAAGAATCTATTTGCAACAGTTAACTATATAGGGTTAAAACATACATCTGGTATCAAAGTAGTTTTAGCTTTAATGGGATGCCTTTGTTGCTAACAGTTTTATCTTGAGCTTGTGTTATACCTTGCTATAGTGGGGGATCTATGAAATGCATTATTATGGTGAAAGGAAATGGAAAGTAATTCAAATATAGAGATCGAAAAATTCAATGGGTAGAGTTATGAGTGTTGGAATCTCAAAATGGAAGATCTGTAAGTGGCAGAGATCAATGGATCACTGTAGATCAGTGTTTTGCACCAATGAGGATGTTGATAAAATATTGGACTAGGTTGGATCGAAAGGAAAATAACATAATATGGTTGTGTTTCCTAGATTGTTTCAAGAGAAGCTACAACAAAGGCTTTGTGGAACAAGTTAAGGGATTTGTATTAGTATAGGTATTTTGTATTAGTCTAAGTCCCTAGTGAACAAATTATTCATGTGAAAGAAGTTTTATAACATGAGGATGAAGGATGGAGACTCAATGGCACAGCATAAGAATTCCTCTAATATTGTGGTAATTCAAATATTATCTATTAATATTAAGATTTAAGATGAATATAAGTGAATATGTTTGTTTTGTTATTTACTAGATTCATGGGATAATTTGGGCATTTCCATTAGTAGTAATGCAACTATTTAAAGTTTCGATGAAATAATATCATCCTTGTTATTGAAGGAGATGAGATGGAAAAACATGGAATGTTAAAACACATATGCCTTGTCTATAAGAGGATTCTCCTATAATAGAAATAAAAATAATTTCTTCAATGGGAGATCTAAATCTAGAGGAAGGTCTAAATCTCAATCAATTCATTAAGGAATGTTGGATATGTGGAAAAAAATAGAATTCCAAGAAAGATTGTATATCCAACATTACTAAGAAAGGGAATGGTCTAAAGATGCTCCTTTTGTGGAAGTGAAAACCTCCTCATATGAAGGAGGGGATGTGTATATGGCTTCTTTAAGTACACATGTAGATCATGAAACATGGATAGTTGACTTACGTGCATCCTTTCATATGACTCCTAATAAGGAGTGGTTCTCTGAGTATGAAATATATGATGGTGTTGGTGTTTTCCCCGAAGATGACTTGACAGCCAAAATCATATGATGAGGAAATGTTACATTGAATCTCATGGGTGGAAGGATTATAATAGTCCATGGTCTTTTGTACATACTAGGATTAGCCAAAAAAATTATTTTTGTATGCAATATGAGTGATGCAAGTGTAAAAAAAAAGTTTGAAAAGGATACTTGCAAAAATGGTTTGATCAATGGTATTATTGTGGGGAGTTTGGACTGGAACTTTGTATAAGCTACTAGGAATAATTATTAGTGATAGGTGAAATATTTCTCTTGTTCCTAAGAGTGGAGATAAAGAAGGAAAAACTCCCACAATCTCTAAAGAAAATACTATGATGTGGCATCAAATACTAGGACATATAAGAGAAAGGCATTTGAGTATTGCATGGTAATGGTATGGTAGAAGGTATATCTAATTTCTCTCTAGATTTTGATTCCTATGAATATTATTTATATGGAAATAAAAATTGGGTAAGATTCTTCTCCGACGCGAAACAAGAAGAGGGAATATTACAATTAATGCATAGTGTTGTGTTTGGACTTTATGTCAATTCCATCGCTAGGAAAAATTGCTATTTATAAATGACTTTTCAAGCAATACATGGATTTGTTTCCTAAAAAATAAATTTAAATTCTTTGAAAAATTCAAAGAGTTTAAGGATCTTCTGGAAAATTAGACAACAAAAAAAATTGAGGTATTAAGAATAGATAAAGGTGAAGAATTTTGTGGAAATGAATTCAAATAATTCTATAAGAAGTGTGTTATAGCAAGGAAGAAAACTACTTCATACACACCTCAACAAAATGGAGTTGTGGGAAGAATGAGAAAGACTTTGATGGAGAAAGAAAGGAGCATGCTCATTCATGTCAGGTTAGTATAAGAATTTTTAGTAGAGGCAGTGGAGACTATGTGTTATCTGGTAAATAGAACACCCTCATCATACTTGGACATTAAGAATCCATATGATGTATGGATTGGTAAGAAACCTTGTCTTAAACATTTCATCATCTTTAGTTATGATGCTTATGTACATGTTCCAAGGTAGAATAGGAACAAGTTGTATAAGAAAGCTAAAAAGTGTATCCTTATGGGATATATAGATGGTCTAAAAGGTTATAAGCTTTGGAACCCAAAAAATAAGAATGTTGTGTCGAGTAGAGATGTGTTATTTAGAGAAACCAAAGATGTGGTGAAACAGGGAGTCCTACCAAGGGAGAAAAAACCAAAGCAGATATACTTTGAATTAAGGGATGATGAATCAAAATCTACATAATAACGAAAATAATAATAAGAAGAACAACATACTCTAGCACCGAGGAGATCAATTTGGGAGATAAGGAAGCCAAAACGTTATACTGCACATCATTTTCATTCAATTTTTTCTTTATTTGTTACTAATGATGATCATAGAATTGTTAGGGAAGAATTGGGTTTAGAGGATGAAAAACTCTGGAGAAATTCCATGGTTGAAGAAATGGTAGCCTTGGACAAAACAAAGCTTGGTATCTAGTGGTTTTGTTGGCTATAAGAAAGCCCATTGGTAGAAAATGGGTGTTTAAGAAGAAAATTAATGCAAAAGGTAGAGTAGAGAAACACAAAGTTACATGAAGTAGCCAGAAGGCTTTGTTATGAAAGGAAAGAAAGACATGGTATAATGGATGAAAATGTCCTTATATGTTTTGAAGCAATCACTAAGGAGATGGTGTCAAATTTTTTATATTGATATATTGGGACTTTTTGTCACAAGGAGAAAATCATATCACTACATGTATCTCAAATTAGTTGGTGATCATGTTATTTATTTAGTCTTGTAAGTGTTGTTGATTGGAAATGACAAGGAAATCATCCAAGAGGTGAAAATTCAATTGTCCTCTAAATTTGACATGAAGGACCTTAGTGTTGAAAATTTTATTTTGGGCATGGGAATCGAAAGAGATTGAAAAAATAGGCAACTGTGGTTAAATTAGAGGAAGTATGTCAAGGAAATATTGCAGGGATTTAATATGTGGGAATGTAAACCAGTGAAGGTGCCTCATCTCGTAGGTGTAAATTTATCTACAGATCAATGTCCCAAGGCACAATAAGAGGAAGAGTACATGTCCCATGTTCCATATGACAGTGTGGTTGGAAGTTTGACATATGAAATGGTATATACAAGACCGAACATTGCACATGTGGTGGGAGTACTAAGCAGGTATATTTCAAAACTAGGGAAGGAGCATTGGACAATAGTAAAGAGGGTTTTTAGATATTTACATGGAACTACTAGTTAGGTGTTTTTCTACCAAGGAATATTGGGATTAGATATAGTGTTGGACATACATGGCTTTGTTGATGCAGAATGGGATGGAGATCTAGATTGTAGGATATCAACAAGTGGGTATGTCTTTAACCCATTTAGAGGAGCAATCAATTGGATGAGCATGAGATAGTCTATAATGACACTCTTAACTATAGAAGTTGAATACATGACAACCCCTTATGCAATAAAGGAAGCAGTATGGTTACCTATATTGTGTTCATGTATTGGGA
>APFE031302052.1:0-66105 GCA_000404065.3 Pinus taeda
ATAAATTGCTTGTAGTAGCCACGTTGGCGCAGGCCGTGGACTGTTTCCCTATCTGAGGGTTTTAACCACGTCAAAATATTGGTGTATTGATCTGTGATCTGTTTGTGAGCGGTGTCCTTTTGGTGTTCTGTTTGAGGAACTTACCCTGTAAATTCATACAAATTCCAAATAAACTTAAATTAACAATTTAATTTCAAATATTATTTAATTAAAAATTAAATATATACATAAGTTTTATTTTCTTACTAGTGAAATAAAACCCTATCTTTCTCAAATTTTAGACAGAGGAAAAATATACTTTTAATCTTAAAATATTTAGTGGTAAGATAAATTCTTTTACTTCAAAAATACAAAAATCAACACAAATATAAAGTATATCACATTATAAAAAAATCTTACATCAAAATAACTCAACAATCTCTATTTAATATTAATATAAATTTTACTACCTATTTCTAAGATTTCAAATTATGTTATAAAAATAGTCAAACTATTTTTATAATATTTCCCAATTTTTGTCTTCCTATTATTTTTCTCAATTTTCAGTCTCTAACTCGCTTTCGTTTTGTAATATTTTACTATGTACACAACTTTATTCCATATTCTATTTAAGTACATTTTCTCAATCTTATTTCTCATGTTTGGATACAACTTGAGTGGGCCTAATGATTAAGAGCATGTGTTTCTTCTTAAGAGGTCACAAGTTCAAAACGAAAGGGAGTAGAGTATGTATGCCTTGCTAGACTTAGCAGTGAAATCGTTGCGCAAAAGTAGGTCCCTTGTCCCACAAACAAAAGGGTCTTGTACACCAAATTTGGTGTCTAGCTTGGCTGTGAACTTAAAAATAAATATTATTATTATTATTATTATTAAAAAACATAAATTTATTAAATGTACATCAAAAAAATTTATATTTATAGAAATCTAATTTTAATTTTAAATAATCTATTTGAATATAAAATAAATAAATATTAAAATCCAAATTCCAATTCTACCATCTTGGCGGCACTGACACGGTAACTGTGTTCCGGCCTTTTTGCCGACAGCTAAGCATCATTGGTAATCTGCCCATTCGCGTGTCGCTCCTCCATCCATTCATCACTTACTTACTGTACAGTGTTTGAAGTTTGCGCAACCCATCATTCGTTGGCATCGATAATTTCTGCATCTTCCTCATTAATGGCGCTCCATTATATACGGAGGATTATTCAAAATTATTTTTTCTAATTTTTCTTTTCTTCTGTCTGTCATTGGGGTTCTACAACATGGTTGAACCGAAAAGAAAGTATAAGCAACCATTTTAATACACCAAATGGTGTTAAAGTAGGTACTCAACTGTGCTGGAATATTATATTTCGGCTTTGATTATGTGGGGAGCAGTGGTGACCAAATGCGTTGTCATATTATAACTCTCAATGACCGTTGAGAAAACCAAAATATTTTGACCTTTGTTAGGATGGGGAGAACGGTGTTTGTAATTATTATATTCTTCTTGATGAAGCCAAATGTATTGGATGATTGGGTGATTATATGTTTATTTGATACAATTATCATGGTTATTATTCATTTCTGATGGATTGAATTTAAAAAACAAAATATTAGGTTTTTTAATATTATTTTAAGTTTATAAGTATTTTCTTTTACTTACCTAATTGGTTGGGTCAAGAATATTAGTATTTTGGAAAAATTTAAGAATATGGTATTATTACATTTGTCTTTAATAATATTCATTATAAAAATTATATTTTTTTTAAGTTTTACACCACAATAACAATGATTGTGTTTTTTAATTTTTTTTTTTTAAATTGTAATTAATAGTGATAGTGTTTGTCAAAAAGAAATTGAAGTTTTTCTTTAGGATAAATTTATATGGAGCCATGTTAATACTGAAATTGAACATTTCCTTACTGAGAAAATCAGGTGAAGAGTCTAATCAATACAAATAAGAAATTGAAGCATTTGAAAAACAATCTTCAAATAGCAGTTTGCCACAAAGAGAGGTGACCCACTTATTTGAATTTTTTATAAGACAAAAATGTTTGAAAATGGAGACAACCAATCTATTTCTCCAATCCATTAACAAGCACACTAGGCAGTGGTAGTCCCCATCGGGCAAGTCAAGGCCTGCACATGAGGGTTTTAATAAGGACACATTTCAAATTTTTGGTTCAAGGTTTGAAGTGGTTGTATCTGAGATGTATCCTCCTCAGCTTCTTGCAGAAGTGATAACATGGATTTAAAAAAGTTTTTCTGTGTAGAACTCTCATTTACCATCCTTAGTGTCTCGTCCCTATCATTTGAAAAATATCTCTTAACTTGTCAAACCCTCTTGTGAGGTTTGACATAGAGTTGAACAACCCACCTGAATCCATTCTTGTTGCCTTCTTGTTTGACAAAGAGTTGGACAACCCATCTAAATCCATTCTTGCTGCCTTCTTTGCATTAGACTATTCTATGCTTAAGCCAACAAGAACCTACAACCCAATTTTTTTGTGGTAGAATTTATCATATGAATCCATTCTTATTGCCTTATTCCTTGACACAGAGTTGGACAACTCATATAAATCTACTCCTATTGCCTTTTTCGCGTTAGACTATTCCGTGCTCAAGCCAACAAGAAACTGAAACCCAAGTTTTTTGCGGTAGAATTTATCATTTATGTTTTCAGATGTAGAATTTGTAAGAGATTTTTAACTAGTGCTTCCAAGACGTGCACCTTCAACGTTTATGATCTCTTGGACAACAAAATGCAATAAAGTTGTTTTCCCATCTGTTCCTTTGATATCTACTAGTTTAAGAAGTGTATCAAGCTTTTGAGCATCCCCACGGATGGTGCCAACAATTCCTGCAAAACAAGAAATGCATGTATGCTTGCTTCTTTTTTTTCCCTTTCCCCCTAGTTTAACACACTGAGTTTTTGAGGCATAAAAATGTAAGGGATGTCCTTATTTAAATAAGAAGCAGCAAACAAATTTACCTGTAATGTCTCAAAGGACTTCCTTATGTAGATAACCTCTTTAAAGTTGCTTGTTTAAAGGAAAAAGGAATACAATCTGTTAAGAAAATTCTCTGCAGGGCCAAGTTTGGAAACATCTCCACTATGCTCTTTCATTCAAATTTCCTTCAATTTTGATGGTGACATCTTGGCTAGAGTTTCCAAAAGATCAATAACTAAACTCTCAAATGTCGAGGGCATAAGAATAGTTAAAAATTTGAGTTGACTTATTCTCTAACATTACATGTCACAAAATATACAACACCAACACATGCCAATGTCTATTGACCTTTCGGAAAAAGGCCTTCTTGTCAAAATTAAAATCCATCATAAAATTTGTTAGCAACAAGAAACCTGCCAATTACAAAACAAAACTGGAAAACAATTAAAATATAAATGTTCCACACAACAACTTCACATTTCTGCTGAGTAAATGGTGAGATAGTGTCAAAAAAAATATTGAATAGAACTTAGAAATTGCTATCTATATTTTCACCCTAACTTTATAGCTCATTAGATGTTCCCATTCTATTGATCACAATTTCGTTAATGATCTCTTAGCCTTGAGAAAATATTCTTTCAGGGAATAGGGCATATTGTTTGTTAAATTCCACAAATAGTTAAAAAGTTGATGATTCACTTGTAATTGACATTCATAGTTACTTTCCTACAAAACATATTAAGCTAGTAGCTTTTTTACAAATGATATATGATTGAAATATGAGATATATTAAAAGGTTTACCAAAGTGATAGATGTGAACATCCATGATTTCTTCTTATCAGCCAATTGTGCATCAAATGTTTACATCATTTTTTAAAAGTAGATAATTGTATTGGCTCTTGGAAAAAGAAAAATTTCTCATTCAGTCAACACATTCCAGTTTCCTACTGCTTGTAAAATTAAAACCACCTAGTTATTCATAAAAATTACTAGAAAACTATCATTCAATGTTTTTTTGGAAATTGTAATAAATACAATAAGAAACACAATAAACAATATTGTGATCTTTCGCACCTAAAAACAATGTAATTTTGACCAGAAATATCCACCTTTAGGATATATGGAAAACTACTCATTATAATTAACACCCATTCACTGTTGCAATAGGTACAACATCCATCCATCAACAAAATTTGAAATAAACAAACCTCCTACTAAAAGTTTTGACTTAAATATACATCGCCTATAATACTGGCAACATAGTCCCCTCTGATTTTAAGTGTATAACGACCACTATGATTTCTATGGCCTTTATGAGTGGCATCAAAGATACTATGTGCATGTTATGAATGTCCAAGTGCATCAAAAAACATTTCCAAAAGATGTCAAACTGATCCCAAAGAAACATTTATAATTTATCTTAGTTCAATGTCTAGAGATGAATAAGCTACTGAGCATGAAAAAATTGAGAAGCCTTTTGCAACCACATATATTCTTGTTCAAGCCCATACCTGAAAACCAGAAATAGAGAGGACAACACTCTTGAAGTTCTGAGTAAATCCCATACAAAAGTAACTAGTTTCTTTGGGAAATGAACAAAAAAATGGTAAGGATGTCTATATGCACAAGCTTGCTAATTTAGTCAAATTTGAAATGCTTGAGAAAATTGGCCCCTCAAAAGAAGTCCTTCAATCTTCTTCCCATCGAAAGATACATCATTTCCCATGCACATACACATGGAGACGAAGAAACAAAAAAACCCTTATTTATTAATTTATTTAGTATTAAAGCCTTTACATTTTAGTATTATAATAAACAACTTACTCAATCCTATAAAGATAACCCAATAAACCATTATGTCAGGGTTTGACCAACTGTCCATGCCACCTGTGCTTAAGGTATAGCCAAATAGTGTAGGTTTTGTTGCATGCATTTATCCACTTCTCCTCGATCAATGGTCACTAACCCTTGCATCGATTTTTTTGTACACCATAGAAATGGCTTGGCTCTCCTTTTCCATCCAAATTTTCTTCAAGATCTAGTCCATCTTTATAATGCTTAGCGAACTCTGTTGTCCCTCAGTTGATTTTGAACCTCCTCTAGCATTAAATTGTATAAAGGATTTTTATGCTCTGACAAATGCAAACACTGAAAGAGAGGAGTTCGATATGGTCAACTAGAATAAGGGAAACTTAGAAAGAGGCAACTTTTTCCCTTCTTTTGTACATCAAGATTACAAGAGTTCAAGATTTTATGGTTTAGGGACTGAATATTGAATGAACATTTTGATACAAATCTAAATACAAATTTTGCACTAACTCCAATTTTTAGGTATAAAACAAAATTATGATTTTTCAATCATGAGAAATACATATGACAGAGGCCTAAAATTAGAAACCATATTTTTTTTATAGAAATAGAGGCCAAAGATTGCATTTTGGAGGCCATAAAATTAGAGACCATATTTTTTTTGTACATAAAGGCCAATCATTGCATTTTAGTTGCATAGCTTCAACAAAAATACCAAGTGTTATTATAATGTTAAGCAAATTATACCGAAGTAATTCATAGGAAAGTGGGAGTTTGTATCTATTGTTTGCAAAACTTGCTGATAGCTCTTCCTAAGATTCCACCTATTTGGAAAAATAAGCAAGCCCACAAGTCACTGGGAAAATTGTGAATGTGACAGTTTTAAAAAATAAAAATAAAAATTTGTTAGTTATGTCTTGGAAAAGGCTTTAGACAAGCTCAAGTTGGCTGGGCCATTGATGCAAGACAAAGATTGATCAACCTTTTGAGAAGGACATTACTTTTGCATGTTGAAGAGAATCAAATTAAAACCAACAAATATTAGTTATATAAAATTGGAAAATAAAGACACTCTCTTGAGCCAATACGTGGCTGAGTTCATATTGAATCTTTTAAGAATATTTTCATTTAATTAGTGAGATGATGGATGGTCGTCATTTTCACAAAGGGGAGGCCTCATGGGTCGTGTTGTGCATGGTGTGAAATACATGGCAAGAAACACTAATTTCAAAGTATATGGAACACAAAAGGAAGAGTAAGCGGTATGAATTTACAAGACTTTGTGAAATTAGTAGGATCCATAAACTTACCATAATGTAAGTAGTGCAAGATTGGTGAGATAAAAAGAGTGGTTGTGGAACTTGAAGATATGTGACACATCCTTGAAACTTGAAATCAAATCTTTTGAAGTGGAAGGTCTGCAATCCAACATTACAATAGTGAATTTATAACCCAACATCATAGAAGCAACAAAACTACAAACCAACCTCGAAGAGTTAACTGACTGAAGATCTAATGTTCAAAGAGTATCCTTGTTTAATTAGAAATATGATGGACAACCTTAACTTTCAAAAAAGGTGAGGCCTCATTAGTGGCCATACCACATTGACCAACAACTTTATGTAGTGTATAGTGTGCAATATATGGCTTGCAAAATTCTAGTGCACAATAAATGGAACAAAGAAGGAAGTGTTTGTGTTGTGTATTTTTAGGAGTGCAATGCACAATATATGGAAGAAAGAAGGAAGTGTTTTTGTTGTGTATTTTCAAGAGTTTGTATAAATGGTAGCATCCACAACCTTAATACAGTGCAAGGAGAGCAAGAACAATACAACCACACTATGTAAATTTGTGCCACTCAAATCTTCAAGTTTAGTCATTCTATCTTTCAATGATAAATAATTTAAAGAAAGTCCAAAATATTGTGATATTATTTTCCTCGGATTAAGTGATAAAGAAAATAGTCAAATAAGATTTAGAGAAGTTCATCAATAATGTCGCATGATATATCTTAACTGTTAAACATGAACTAATTGTGAACTTTTATATAAACAAGTGCAATGAACCATTTTTCCACATAAATCTTGGGCATACCTCCATTGACACTTAAAAAGCCTTCATCTTAGTCAGATTCCAAGGTAGTTACAGAATAAAAAATGTCACCTCCTTACTTCCTACTGCAAATGAGAGACTAATGCAGAATCAATGGTATTGATGAAACATGTCAATCATATTGACTCATAACTATTCAATGTAGAGAGAAATTCTTTATATTTCTTATCTTGACACTGAGAATGCCAAAAATATAGAAAAAAATATCAACTAATACAACGTAATGACTTATTTATATAACAATATACCTCTTTATTTTTATGCTTCTATAAATTTAGACTTTGAAAAAACTAAGAATACTTATAAGAACAAAGCAACTACAAAATATTTGCTGAAATAAGGAGTATCATTTCAAGGTAAATATAAACAACTTATTCCCTTCCCATAGAAGAGTCTGAAGCGATAGCATAATCTCTATCCTTATAAGGAATGACATGACAATGTTTATTGTTTTTAACATTTTTCCTCGATTGTTTTCAATATAGGGAGATCATCCTAAGCAATCCAACTCCTTGAGGTCTCTACGAAAGAAATTTATAACCAAAAATAATTATATCAATTTGAATGACTATTTATGAAGCTCAATTAAGTGAGAACATCATAAGAAATATGGTGACAAACAAGAGAATTTAGTTTTCAAACTAAGTAGCATGGATTCACAAGCCCGAGGATCGATTCTTCATACCTATGTTCACATGCATATCCTACAAACCTATCAGTATAGGTACCTTGTTTCACCCCCATAGTACTGTGTAATGCCTACAACGATAAACTATTGGTTTCATTCATCTAGAGAATTACAAACACTAAATCATTGTTTTTATTAACTTGACTTTCTTCTTGCGATCATAAAAAATAATGAGCCCCCCATCTAATTGAACACATATTTCTACGAACTCGATGTTGAGGTATTCAATTTTCTTATTTTCCCTAAATACTACAAATTTTAGAGAGGAAGAATTGTAGTTGTGTAGGTTTTGGAGGAGGAGAAACATATGTGATCATCTAGAAGTTATTAAAGTGGATTTTAAACATAATGTGATTGTACAGAAAGCTATTAAAGTGATTTTTAGACATAATGTGATCATCGACAAAGTCATTAAAGTGAATTTTAAACATAATGCGTGGAATTAAAAAAAATTAAAAAAAATTAACAAATGATGGACCATGTGGGTCACATGAGGGTTACTGCCTCATAATTTTGTCTCGATAACAACACATGTAACCCTTGAACCATGCCACTTAACATTGTTGTCTATTCGAGGGGAGATGGCTATAGTATTTGTATCAAATTTGAAATGATTTCTTAGTTGGCAGATGAGAGACACATGCCTCACAACTTTGTCTCCATAACCTTGTGTGCAAGCCCTCAACTATGCCACTTAACGTTGTATTGTTTATTCAGGGGGAGATGGCTATAGTATATGTATCAAATTTGAAATGATTTCTTAGTTGGCAGACAAGAGAGAATCGTTCAATTAATGTTTTATTATATATTCGGGGGCAGATGGCTATAATATCTATATAAATTTTGAAATAGTTTCTTAGTTGGTGGATGAGATAGAATTATCTAGTTTCATTTTGGACAAAAACAATGCCCCCAAAACTATGAAAACTATGTGCTCCCTATAGGTCCTGAGATTCATACCACTATCTCTCTTGCATACCAAATCATAATGACACCTGATTGGAGTAATTAGATAGAAAGGGAGCTAGCTTATGTTATCATCCTAGCTAGAACCTATGCATAGAAGGAAGATTGGGAGGGTGTAGCCACCCTAAGAAGCTCCCTTCATGTATGGGAAAATAGAGGATGCAGATCCGAAGACAACAGAGGAAACAACAATTTCCTAGTAGTTCCTACCTTTATCTTGGTAGACCTTTGGAACGTAGGAATTGGCAAAGTGATAGCGGAAAGATGCTTTCTCGGGTTTGTAACTGACTATTCAAGCTGGTCGGCAAGGATGCTGGGACTCCAAAATTTCACCATGTAAAAAACTGCAAGGGGGGAATTTATTGCAAGGGGGGAGTTATTATGTGGGATAAGTATAGAGACAACCTCTGATAGCATGTGCAACCCTGAAGCCACCTTTCAACACTTGGATCATACTTACTACTTTTAACACAGGCTATCATATCCTAGAGATTTAGAATCTAAGAACTATGCACTTAATAATCTACCTTCCATGTAGAAGCACAGGAGGAGGGTGCTGAGAGAAAGGCTAAGAAGGGGGGATTTCATCTCCAAAGTAAGAAAGAGAGAAATAATATGAAAGAAAGTAGGTCTTTGCCAATATAACTATGTCATGAGAAGCGTCATTAATCTCTATAGAAACTGAACATCTCGGGAACATCAACAAGGACTGACACAGAGTAAAAGGTGAAAGACATAGATACATCACTTGGGATGGATACTTAGGTAGGGTGTCTAGTATTTATGTAAAAGAGTGTCAAGTAAGAGAAACAGAGTTGTTATGCAGGATTTATGATTGTAGACAAAAGTATCTCCCCTAGGTTTGGTGGCTAACCCAGAACAACAAAGAGACAAGGAACACAATGCTTTCCTTAAAGTAAATAGATGATGGAATGAAGCCTACCTGGAATCTATCGCATGCTTCACTCCTTCTTTAGCTTGAATGCTCCAATTCCAACTCTGATCACCAAAATTAGAACCTACACAGTAAGATAACACAAGCCAAGAAACTATGAGATCTATGCAGTATCATCTAAATACTCTATTCAATAGATCAAAATGTTATTGAAATACATGAAATAACAACATCATAAATAGGAAGACAAAGAATTCTTTGCATTAATATAAATGGAAGGAGTTACAACAATAAATAGATGTTCATTTTGTAGAAGAGATCCTCCAGGCTGACTTGTCGTTTCCTTGTCACAATGTGCACCTCTAATCACCCTAAATGCATGAAATGAAATCTCTCACAAAAACAACATAAGCATAGAATCACTCTCTAAAAGACAATCACTTGCATATGGAAGGCTATAAATATATAGAGGAGTGGGGTAAGTTGGGAGTTCTTATGCAATTACCAATATAAGGTTTTAAATCCACCTTTGATGGGAGGATGGGATCAAATGATAAGGGATGGAAACTCCAAAGTAGGGTAGGATAGGATTTGAATGTTTTATCAAGGGTAAATGTTTGTAACAAATTATGGAAGATTCTGGACGAGGAAGCTTCCATAATTTCTCTCTTTTTCCTGATTTTCTAGAACCAACGCAGGAGAAAAGGGGGGCAACCTATATGTGATTAGAGTAGGCCACAACGAAGCAACCTGTAGGGGAACTCTATACAACAATATGGTAGGGAGCGTTGGTCCTAAAAATGGCTCAGATGATGTAGTTTCAGGAATAAACTATGGGGAATGAAAAAGGAATGCTTAGGACTTTGTGCAAGATGATGATAAGGGGGAATAGGATTTTGATTGATCCCATAGGATTCTGATTGATTGAATGTGAAAAAATGGCCTATAACATATTTCCCCCTAAATGCAAAAGTAAAAAATGACAACCGATGACTAAAGTACTTTACCTTGTGACAAGTTGGGATCAAGAAAAATCAGTGAGCTTCATCTGTTACAATACATTTTCATCATGACATCTTTGTTGCTGAGGGAGGTATATCGATACTCAGCACATAAGCTAACATAACATGTACAATGATCAAAAGACACGTCCACAGATGATAGCTGGTGGACCCATAACTGAATGACTTTTTGTATGATCATGGCCACCATACATTGTGATCTCTGTATAACTCCTAAAATCGCAGCCCGGATGGATGAAACTAGATCTGGGATCTTCTATCTCCTTCACACGGCCAACCAACGTATGAGTCTAGCCATGTGAATTGATGAGCTGAGCTCGAACATGGTAGACGCCATTTGATTATCGACCGATGATGTAAGTTGTTAATAGACGCGAGAGAAACCACTGGTGATGTTAATGGCTCTCAAGGTACTAGAGTACAATCTATATGGTGTGAATAAATGATTTGATGTTGAACATCAAACAGAGTCTTTTGGTAAAATTACATTGATGTAAACCTTTTTCCAAGAGCGAGGAAAATTTTGGGAAAAATGTATGAAAGAACCAAGGTACCAAAGCATTATTTATAAGTCAACTTCGTGAATAATGTGTTGATGTCGACAGGAAGCAACTTGTTATAGGAGGGCATTGATGTATCCCCCATCAACGACACAAATCAGGTATCATTATTGAGACAGAATGATGCAGATACAAAACTGGATCAGGGAAGGCAAACAAGGAATGGATACTTAAGAGTATTTTAATGAATATTAGCTTAATGACTTCTCTTGAACACACCATCGACACTGAATGGAGTTGCCAGAATTGACCCAAAACCGAAATGGAGGCTTTGAAAACAATATGATACCCAAAATACAAGAAGATTACCCAACCCAACAACTAAGGAGATGAAGTGGAAGAGTGTTGTGTTCAAGAGTGACTCGTTGCCATTAGCAGATAGAAGACCCTGTTTTCCCAATTTTCCCAATCATACTGGTCAGTAACTCTTTATTTTTAACAAGCTTGAGGAGGATAGCATATTCTTGATCTATGATTTCACCCTATGGATGAATCCCTCTGAGTATATTTAGGGAACCTTGACAAGCAGAGGTTCGACCTTGTCATGCTCAACAAGTACATCATTGTTTGATGTGTTAACGTGTCCAACGAAGGTAAAACTTGACATATTTTTCATGTTTAGAGAGTTTAAAAAAGAGGCGAAAAAGAAAACTCTAGATGTCCCTTTTCATAGATAGTCTCTTAAGCCCGAAAAGGTAGAAAACAATAATCAAGAGAACCTCTTAGCCATGTTCAACTAAAGTATTCCTTTTTCATAGATAGTCTTCTCAGTTCGGAGAAGGGTTAAACGTATACTAAGTAGACGTCTTTTCATTTACTTTTATGAGTTCAAAAAGACAAGTGCTTGATGAACTTTTCATATTTTGGGAGTCTGAAAAGAGCTCAAAGTGGACTCCAAGGGATTCCTTTTTCGTAGGTTTACAGAGCCTAAAAAAGAGATAAAAATATACTCTTTGGTCAAAATCACATGTTTAAAGCATGACAAAAAAATGTTAACGATTGTTGACTGACCCAAAACATCACAAAAAGGATTAAACATGCATGTTTCATAGTAAAATGAATCATATCTAGGTCAAAACATTAAATATGAATAAAATAATGTGATAAATGACCATAAATACTCAGAATGACTATTCATTTTCACCATTTCACATTTACCTTGAGCAATGAGAATTTTGAGCTCTTTTTCCCTTGATCTTTTGCAACTAATTGCAGCCAATCTAGTGGACCATTTCGAGTACCATCGCTTCTAGGTAGGAGATAAAACCCATATCTTTCCTTTTGCGATCCATTTTTTTATTTCATGTAATTTTTTTGAGGTTTTGAGGGCCCTAGGGTTCCAAGAACAAGCCCTAGGACCAACACACCCCCCCAAAATCAAAATATGTGTTGCATCTAGGTAGATTGTCACTATTGGGAGAGGTGCAACACTCTGTCATGCACTACTAGAGTGTTTTGGGCACAAAATGCTAAGTTTTCTATCAGTTTTCCCTCAATTTTTGTCAAGTTTTTGCATGAAAAGTAGCCTAATGAATCTCTTGTTGATGTTTCAGGTGTTCATTAGCACAAAATGGAATTCATTTGGAGAGAAATAGAACATGAGGAAAATTATTTAAATGCAACAAATGATCCTTCTACCATCCAGGAACCAAAAAACTATGGATTTCTAAAAGTCTTACAACTTCCTGATATGAGGCAACAAATGGAATTGTTGAAATATCTTGTTCGTTCATGGGATTTTCAGGCACAATCATTCATTTTTGGGGAACATTTGCTCAAGATAAATGTAGAAGATATCTACTTTCTAACAAGTTTATCGAGGAGGGGTGTCCCCATCTCTCTCTTAGGTGGGAGAAGTGGTGGGGATGCAGTGAAGGGTTATATTGCTACCTATTGTAGATATAAAAGATGTAGCCCAATTAGCTTTGAGAATGATCCTGTTCATTATTGTGAGATTGGTAGGTAGCTCAACACTTCATGTAGTAAGTAGATCATACATGCAATACGAGGTGGAGTGTCTAGAGCCAATAGTCTTCAACTGGAGCGAGGGAGTTTTGGTCAATATGAAGGAACAATTGACTAAAGAAAGAGAGGGAATTAAATAACTTCGACTATGGTTCGATCTTATTCTCTTTTTCTCTAGAGTGAGTGCCACTAATTTAGCCTCAACAGATTATACTCGAGCTTATCGATTTGAGGGCCCACAGATGAGGAGGTGGATAGATCATATGGCTCGACATGCAGGTCCATCAGTGACCAACTTCTCACCATCCTTCTTTGGGTGGATTCGTAGATAGTTCATCATGATTAATGATTATCCTTACGAAAGGATGGATTTCCGTGATAATTTTGAGCTCGTGCTTCCTAAGGGTTGCAATGGGATGCTTTAGGTAAAATATTTCAACCATTTAAGTTTTTGAAAGTTTTACAATTTTTTTTGGGTGTTTTTTTATGTTTCCAAGACTAAAATATTGATGTTTTCATGCAGATATTTGATTAGTTCAACAAGTGGGTGCTTCATATCTCCATCGTGCAAAGATACAACCACATGAGGAGGCAGTGGAACCAGTACAGGTTGCTACAGTAGGATGGGATGTGTTACAAAATATTGAGGTAGCTAAGATCCTATCAAAGGCAGAGCACCACATGGAGGGGCTAACCTATGGGATTGATGAGACCATGGTTGACTAGATTTCGATGCGACTTCAATGACACACTATTAGAGTGTCTAGCCCTATTGGTCCATTACTGTGCAAGATAGCTAATGCAGTGCCATTGATTTGTCTACTTAGATATTTTCATGCAGTTTTTTATATGGGTGATGTAGCCATATGTGTCTCAGGGCACAAATTTTTGTAAAACCAAACTTAATATATACTTTCATATTTTCAGTGTTTCCTAGTTCATATTATGATTTCAATATGATGTGATCTGAATTGAAACTTATTTAAATTCATTGCAAATGTCTATCTAAAACGTAATTAGCTAGTGCATCTGCTAATGTGTTTAGATTTCTAGAAATATGCTCATATCATATGAAATCAAAATGTCTTTTTGGAAGACGTACCCTCAAAACCATGCGAAGGATGGTGGTCTTTATCACTGAATAGACATTAGCAAGTTGTAGTACTACGAGTTGTGAGTCAAGCCTGATGACTAAATAATGGATACCATGTAAAATAACATCAAATAGTAGATCAACCACTGCGCTATACTCAATGATATTTTTAGTAGAGTGACCAATGCAAATCTCGTGCATACTCACTAGTTCACCATTAGGAGCAAAGATAGCCCATGTTGCAGAAGATAGGTTCCAAGTACTACGACTAACACCATCGACATAACCAATATATGGTTCGAGAGAGGTAGACATATGCAAACCAAATGTAAAAAAGGATCAACAAAAACTATGAGAAACTCTGAAAAGACACACTACAAACACACACAACGCACCTATAGATAGTATGTACATAGTGTACTATGCTTGAGATCAAGCAAAATATTTTTGAGGTACAACCC
Organism: Pinus taeda; assembly: GCA_000404065.3. Lineage (NCBI taxonomy): Eukaryota > Viridiplantae > Streptophyta > Pinopsida > Pinales > Pinaceae > Pinus > Pinus taeda. Next base: position 14,509 of record APFE031302052.1, read on the forward strand.
ATTCCTAGGCTACACTATTGGAACTACATAAAAGTATACTAACTCACAGACCCCTTTTGCAAGGACTCGCTTGACAATGTACGAACCCGGCCACATGGGTTGGAACTTTCCTAGAACCTAACTTATCAACCTCCTGGTCATATAAGAGAACTAGGTCTCCTTCTGAGAAGACACGAGGCTTGACATTTTTTTGTATTGTTCCTTGACGCGTCTTTTATGAGCTTCACTGGCTAAAGCAACATCATGATGTGTTTCATCCAAACGAGTTAGATGTAAAAGACAATCTTCCTCTACGGAAGTGGCAAGAAAAAGTTTGACAACTAGTTTTAACGATGAAATTTGACATTTGATGGGGAGGATTGCTTCCAAACCATAGGCCAATTGAAAGGGTGTGAATCCGGTAGCAGTCCTAACTGAGGTTCGGTATGCCCATAAGGAAGCGTAAAGAAGCAAGTGTCAGTCCGATTTGTGGAACCCTACCATATGTTAAAACCTCAACTTATCCATTAGCCTGAGGATAGCAGGGAGTGGAATTTTCATGTGAAAGTCCCAACTTAGCATCTATTTCTGTCATTATATGATTCCATAAATGCTTTCTGTGATTTGTAACTATTGCTTGCAGAACACCAAACCTAGTAATAACGTGATTGAAGAAAAAGTATGTAGTTGTTTTTCCAATGTTGTTATATGTAGGCATTGCCTCAACCCGCTTAGTAAAGTAGTATACATCAACAACGATATAACGATGCCCCCTGGCCAAGTGAGGGTTACATGTCATAAATTCGATATCCAATTTTGCAAAGGGATCAACAACAACAAGGGGATGCAATGGAGCAGGCGGAGCACATATATTATGATTGTAGATCTGGCACACATGACACTTTTGGATGGCTAGAATACAGTCGTGAAAGATAGTAGGCCAAAAGTAACCAGCGTGTAAGACCTTCAATGCGATACTGTAACCAGATAGATGTTTGCGACATGCCCCCGAGTGGCATTCATTAAGGACTTTCTCAACCACCTCAAGGGTGAGGCACCTCCGTAAAATCGTATCAATGCCATGATGGTAAAGGGTGTAACTGATAATAACATAATTTTAGGGTTGGTATCGAATACGTTGCTACTCGGAGTGAGAGGTATCGGGCGGGGAAGTCTAGGTCTGGAGATATATCAGAAAATCTCCATACCATGGGTTAGATGATGAAATAAAAAATAATGACTCATTAGGGATATAATCTTTAGATGTAGATTTATAATCATGGGAAGGAATATCGCACAATAGCTCGGTGAAAACTATGGATTTCTTCAACTTTGACTTGATGAAATCTAGGTCGAACCCTTGTAGAATGATGATCCACTTAGAGTAATTTCCCCTCAGCAATTGATGTGATAATATATATGTCATAGGGTTGCAATTTGAAACAATAGTATTTTTCTGAAGCAAGATGTAATGGCGAAACCTTTGGATGGCTTGAACGACTACCAAAGCCAACTTTTCTACGTGAGTATACCTGATTTCGGTATCATTAAGGTTCTGACTCAGATAATAAATGGGAAGTTCAGTCCCTATATCGTTTTGTTAGACCAATATCATTTCTATTGTAGAAATGGAAGTAACGAGATATAGGAAACAATCACACTAATAATCAGGGGGGTATAAAAGAGATGCTTGAACCAATGCATCTTTTAGGGCATCAAATGATTTCCGAGCAACATCATCCCAATGGAAGGGGACCCCTTTTTTCAGCAAGCGAGTGAATCCTTTCGTTAGTTAATTGTAATTAGGATGAACCTTCACATGAATTTAGCTTTCCCTTGGAGTCTTTGTACCTACACGAGAGAAGAAGGTGCAGGAAAGTCAATGATTGCCTGTACTCTTAGAGGATCAATACGAATTCCTTGTTTTGAAATGAAAAACCTAGGTGTCAACCGTAACCGAAATAGAACACACATTTGTGCTCGTTAAGTTGAATGTTGTAGTGTCTACAACGAAGGAAAATAACCCTTAGATGCATCAAGTGATCAACTCGATGCTTAGAATGAGCAAGGAGATCATCCAAATAGGGTTGCACGATGTGTTTAATTTCGTGAAAATCATAAACCATAGCACATTGAAAAGTGGCCCCAACGTTATTTAAACCAAATGGGAGATTTTGCTAAGAAAAAGTACCCCAGGGACAAATAAATGGAATCTTAGGTTGGTCTGTTAGGAGAATGTTGATTTGATTATAACTCGAGAATCCATCCATGAATGAATAAATGTCACAACCGGCGTTGTCATCAACAATATGGTCAATAAACGGGATCATATAGTTGTCCTTTGGACAAGCATGATTCACATCCCGGTAATTGACACATACTCAGATCATGCCATGTTTCTTCATGATAGGGAAAACATTAAATGCCCAATCAGTTAAAGGAACAAGTATATGAAACCAGCTCAAATAAGCTTTTCAACTTCAGCCTTAATCCTGGAAGTCTTCTTGGGATTGACTGAACATAGGTGTTTTCAGATGAGTTTTCCATCAGGATACAATTTAATCTCATGCACTACTATATTTGGGTCAATACCTAGCATATATTCATAAGTCTAGGCAAAGACATCGCAAAACTCATGAAATAAGGCTCTATAGATCTCAATCTTAGATGGAGAACAAGATGCTCCAATGTATATATTTTTGACAATACCTGGCTTGATAGAGATATCAAGAGGTATCATTTCTTCGATATTTGAAAGGTTCTTTTTTGGAGTCAACATCATGAATGGAGACAAAATTCATAAAATTCTCGACAAGATTAGGCAAGTACACATCACTAAGACTATCCTCAATGGAATCTGGTAAGGAGGAACGATGGTGGTGTTCATCCCACAACCCGTGATATGGCATTATGATCTCTATGATGCTCTCATCCATAGAGAATACATGAGAAAAAGGGTTAGGAGACGTGCCATAATCCAGTGATCAATATACCTAATTAACCGAAGAGAAGGTGTAAGCCGCACAAGCCGAATAGATGATTTCGTAATCTAGCTCAACGGGGCTAAGCGACATTTGGTCGTCAAAACTTTGGATGTTAGTTCCATGAGGTACAAACCAGGGATCAGTTAGGATAGTAGAGGATGATATCATGTTGATATAAGCAACTGAAGATGAGTTGTTGAGAAGAAGAGGAAAAGAGAGCGAAAAGGTTCCCATAAGCGAAGAATCCTTCAAGAATCCAACTCCAACATGTTGATAGGAATGTAGAGTTTCCACTACAAGAGGGACACTTATAGTAACGTGAGAATTAGAGGAGAAAACAATGATTTGATCAATGGCTATGATCCCGCCTTTGTGAGGAAAGACGATCATACATCAGTAAGTCAAAACGATGACAATGATGGCGTAAACCCATGTACATCCTAGTAGAATATTATAATCGAGAGGTCTGTCAATAACTTAAACTTCTATGGAAAGAGTTTCGATCCCTAGTTCTACTTGAAGGTAATTCAAAATCCCACAAGGTTTGTATCTTATTCCATAAAAGGATTTCAATGTGGTGGCTGATTGACTCAGTTGAGGCGAACCAATCGCCTTCCAACAAGACAAGGACATAATGCAGGTCGAGGCTCCCTTGTCCACAATAGAGCGGTGAATGCTCTTACCATGGACAATGACATTGATTATAAAGGCTAACTGAGCTGGAAGTTGAGGGGTATATTTTTCATGAAAGAAAACCACTAGGTTGGAATCAATGGGTCCACACATTCGATAGCTGATAATGAGGCCTTCTTTTTGGCGGGCCAATTTTGCAACACCTCAAGAGTTCGCATAGCTAATGGAGGTTGAGCCAAATCTTCAACTATGATATAGTTTTGGGCAGCTCTTGAACGAGGGTTGAAAGAAAACTTATGAAAAATTCCCTTCGGAGGCTTGATAGTCAATTCCGTAGGAATCAGAGGTGGAGTAGGATCAGATGAAGGTGATACCGAACTGGTAAGTTGATCAGTAGCTTGACCGTTTGGTGGATTCACATCCATAGTCCTGGTTCTGAGTGGCCACCATAATATCAGATTTTAGCTTTGAGGAGGAAAGCATCAAAACCATGTTAGAGGGAGAAGGGTCCCAGGAAACCATATGAGTCTCCTGATTGGGAATCGGGTCAGTCAACACAGCGGGAGAAGTGGAAGATTTAAGAAACTAATACACTTCAGCGCCGTGTGGAAGATCAAGTGTAAAGTGATCCTCATTGCACGTCAAGCGTGCGTATCTAGGATTTTTTTTATCACTAGAGTATTGATTTGTTTGATTATCCTGCGGTGAGGGGTCTTTCTTATTCTTACCTTTTCCTTTCTTCCTACTTCCAGGTTGTCGTTGAGACTTACTTATATTAGATGAAATTCCATTTATCTTGGAAGCAAAAGTAGTAGGAGGATGGGATTGAGGGTTTTGAGCAGATGTGGTAAGAGAAATACTAGATGGTTTACTTGTCGACTGCGAATTGGCATAACTAATCACGCCATCAACGACATGATATTATTTACCACGTGGAGGAGGAATAGTGTTAGAAGGTCTTGGAGCATTTAATATCTTATCATAGAGTGTGCTCGATTGAGTATAAACAAGGTCCAAATATTGTGCACGAGCAATAACTTTCTCTTCGGTCACGAATCCACCTTGAGCCACATCTTGTGAAATAGGGGAAAATAGAGATTTGGTAAACCATTTTGCTAACAATTGATTGGGAATATAAGCCTTGACCAACTAGCAGCGACGTCTCCACTCATGAAAGTGATCTTAGATGTCAGTGGAATCTGATTGTTTGAATTTGGTCAAGAGTTTTGTTCCAATTTCATATCTGAGGGGTAAATGGAAATGTGTGAGGAAGGTGGTGGCTAAAGTGCTGAAATCATGAAACAAATCTCTAGGTAATTCAATATACTATTAAGGAAAATTATATACTTATAATTTGACAGACATAAATTATCAACCAGGGGTAGGTAACCTTGTGAGATGTTGTGCAAAATATATGCAGGCTAATAATTTAAGTGTTTCCCTAAACAAAATCACACACACACACACACAACTCCAATATTCCTTTTTCCCATCAACACTTAGCAACAAAGGCTATGGAGCAGATTTAATAATCCCTCTATAGCTCTAAACATTGTTGATTTTGATCAGAAAAAGATAATAGATCAATCAAACAACAATTGAAACCATTCAACAATTTACAATCTAAGATTAAAGCCTACTCAAATACTCCAAACATATTCATCACATAAGCTTCACCATTTAATCATCACACGTGCTACTACAATTTATAAAAGAGGAATCAAAAGCTGTGTAAAAACTATATCAATTCATGAAAATAATTAAAAGAACACAATCTGCAACTATGGGAGTTGTGAGTAAATGGGGCCATCCCTTACTCACAACTCCTTCAACTGCTAAAGGATTTTCCACAACAAGATCAGTAGAAAAAATCTTTTTATTGATATGAACAAGTATTACAATAGTATCAAGGTCTGGTATATTCGCCTCCTTTCCGAAATGAGACATGAAAGTATTTATACAAATACAGAGGCATACACTTGCTTGAATTAGGAAAACCGAAATACTACAACTGTCTGCTACTAATAACTAGAAAAGACAATAAAAATAAGTATGTTGATTTTGATCCATGACTGAAAGCATGGATCAAACTGATCTCGTTGGGTTGCTGAGATTGTTTCCCACTTCGGCCGTTCATGAGAAGTCTGAAGATTTGGGCGGTTTGGATGTCAGTTTTGAGGCGGCCAATAGGAAAACATCCATGTAGATGTATTTCTTGACAAAACTCATGTTTTCGTTCTCTTTGAGGCTGACTAGAACATACTCAACCATCGAGATCACTGAAGGAAATTAGAGAGGTTATAGTAAATCGACGACTCTATAGGAAATAATGGCCGTCTGCCGGAAATCACTTCTTCGGAAGATAGTTGATCTGCATAGGATTCGATAAACACTCTTGCAGTTGTAGATAATTTTATTAGGTATCATTTAACTTCAAAAATACTCAAGAATAAAGTGAAATGATACTTTTTAGACTAATTTGCATATCTTAAAGCCCATAACACCCTTTTGGTCAAAAGACATAAGATATGGAAAAAAGAGAGTCATGAAGGGTCAAAAAGAGTTTAAAATAGGGGTGAGAAAGGCTTAGAACATTATCAAAAAATGGAAAAAATCGAGACTCAACATCTCTCCCACACCTAAATCCTTGCATGCCCCTTAAGGAAGCAAAAATGTTGCATACTAGAAGAAAAATTCATTATGTACCCTGTGTTGCAGCTACTGCAGCCAAGTGATCCAGTTGTGCCCTGCTCGACTTAGCCTCCTGAACCCTACCTTGATATTCTTCGTTCTTTTTTTGTATGTTCTTGATCTGAGCCTAGTTTTTCTTCATGACGCGGCATGCCTTCTGATGCTTCACTTTCCACTTCTTCAGTTCTTTTTGTAGACATAGGTTGTTCTCCTTTAGAGTTTTGTTTTCCCTCCGAAGAACCCGCTCATACACAGTGAGCTCGATGATAGCTTCCTCCATCTCCTTCAGGGACTACTTCTTTTTAGAGGTTTTCTCATCCCCATGATGCCCTTTAGAGGACAGAGGTAGACTTGGTTCTTCCTGTTCTCTACAATATTTGATTGTTTTCTCCCCACTTTCTTGTGGGTCTTGGAAAGATGCAACCTCCAACTCTTCTTTTTCAACGAACATAGTTGACTTGATCTTTACTTTCTTCCCCTTAGACAAGTCTAAGGGTTTCTTATCCTTATTGTTAATTTCAATTTGTTGTTCCTCCTCCTCTAGAGTTTCCTTTATCTCTAGCTTCATTGCTTGGCTTCTTGTAAAATGCCTAGCAGGAGCATGGTTACCTTTTGAAAGCTGAGACTTCTTCCCTTTAGTTGCCCCGATCACTATCGCCTCCTCATCTTTCTTAATCTCCTCTGTCGGCTGACCACAAGCTCGGGATTTCTTTCTTGGCTTATCCACTGGTTCTACCTCTTTGGTTTTCAGTAAGTTGGGCTCTCTCTTGTCATCAAAAAAGTAATTCTCTACTAAAAACTCTTCCCATGTTTTATTTTGCTTCTTCAAAACCTCTGTCATGATAATTTTGACATGACCGTGATGATATAGGTTCTCCTCTATATATGATACCCTCTCATTGGCAGAAGTAGCCATCTTCAACAAAGACATTCTAAAATAATATGGTAAATTCAAGGGTTTGTCTCGAAAATGGTCAAGGAGACGAATATGAAACAGGAAAGCTAACCCAAAACGACCTTCACGGGTAATGTACTTCTGTAAGAGGAACAAGAGCCGCCAATACTTACTTCTACGATAATCCTACGGAATCCCCTTGCTCCAGTACGGGTTTGCATGCTCTTTTTTGTAGAAGGGTGAGCACTTATCCTCGTTGAATCGTTGGTTTTTAAACCAACGCACTCCTTCCTGTGGAATTTCACAAGCTCAAGCCACTAGCTCCTCTGTCAATCTGAACTTAATGTTAACCACCTTCGACCTGTCACCATTTAGGTTTATAGAAAAAGACTTCATTACTTCTGAATTATGCCCACTAAAATTTAAGAATAGAGGCAACCATTCGCCTTCTCCAAGCCCTTCTTACTCTGTGGGTAAGCATCAAGTAATACAGACCCTGAGATTCGAATCTGACGGTGGACCGCATTTTCAATAATGGCTAGGAGTGGGAGAGAGCAAAGTTTAATCAGTTCACTGATATGTGTTTGAGACCAAGTGAAATAATCCAAACTTGATAAAAACAAGAATGGTTTATTTTAGGAAAGGTGTAGGGTAGTAAGGCAACATCGAACAACGTGAAACGTGATCATGATTGTCATCGTCATCTGTTCTGCGGGATAAATGTTGGGAAGATAATCAAAATAATAATTGGGAATGGGAACTAGTGTTATGACATAATGACTCATCGCCACCTTATTATGTGAGGGTGGCCTTGACTTATATTCATGCAAATTCAAAATTTTCGTACCATTACCTTTTTACCTTAAGTACTCTGACGCCAAATGTACCTGCTCGATCTTACCTTACAATGGTCGAGTACCTTGGGTGACGGTTGCACTCTCTTTGGAATCATAAACCACCTTTGAAACCATATCATGTGCAAGATCGTGTACTTATGTAGCCTCAACTAATAATGAAGATGATAAGTACTTGCGATATAATTTTTTTTTAAATGTTTTGCTGGAAATTCATTCTTCATGAAATAGGTGCTTTGTTGCAAGAAATGCAACTACCGAACTTTTTTGTAGGAAACCATGTTCTCCCCTTTTCTTGTACAGTTTATTGCACATGAATATAGGTGTTGAGGTCGAATGTGCAGTAATCTCGTTGGATTACTAGCCATTAAGGTTAGTTGTTAACCAACGTAAGGTCCATCCCCATTAATGACAACGAGGACCAAGGTACCTCTTATGCATCCTATCAGGTGTGAATGTATGAGTTGTTGTTGAACCCCATGTAGGATCCAACAGTCAAGGAGCCATGATGAATCTACATTGTTGTTTACGAGATAGCTTTTCATTGAGGTATACAAGCTTCAAGGCATAAAAAGTCTCTAATCTGGAACCCAGATAATTTGCTGATGTTGATGGGCAAAGATTGTTGGAAGGAGGGCCTTAAGAGATCCCACATCAGTCCAACACAAGCAAACCAAAAATTAACTGAAGACAAATTTTATTTTGAGGATCCAAAGGATCTATTGTCCTGTGGTTTTGACGAGTCCAAGGCAGTTCATGCTCACCAGATTTCAATTTTAGAGAATTTGAAATACTGAAAAAGAAGACTCCAAGGGGGCTCCTTTTCCGTATTTAGTCTATTGGGGCTGGAAAGAAGGAATAAACTTATACCCAATAGACTTTGCTTTCATGGTTTACTGAGCACGAGAAGGAACAAAGTAAGCTTAGTTTATTATGGAAGAAAATCAAGAAGAGATAGTGAAAGGAATGACCCCCTTCCCCACCATTTACAGCTCTTTCTTCTTCACAATCTCTTCCACAAATTCCTTCTTATATTGGGGATTCTGATATAGTTTGAGTCTATGCCCATTCACCAAGAAGGTAACATTTCCATCATCAATTGTCTTAACCCGAACATATCCATTATCGAAAAAAAAATCAATTTCATAGGGGCCAAGCCAATGTGTGTTAAATTTCACTTTAAAATTCTTAAATTTCGAATTAATCAGAAATGTCTAGTCTCCCTCTTTAAACTACTTTTTCTTAATGTATCTGTCATTCCATTTAGCCTGTTGTTGTTGGATTAGATCAATATGCTGAAAATCATCTTGCCTAATCTCATCCAACTCATTAAGCTATGGGATTCTCTGTTGCTCTACTTCATCAAGATTTATGCCCAAATCTGTTGTCATCTTAAAAGTTTTGATTTGAAATTCAATTGGAAGTAAAACTTGTTTTCCATACACCAATTCATACGGAGAGAAGCCAGTGGTGTTTCTCCATGTGATCGTGTAGGCCCATAATGCCTTGGAAAGTCAATCAAAGCAATCCTTCCTATGTAATTGCACTGTCTTAGTCAGGAATTTCTCCAACACCTTATTTGTTGATTCCACCTGCTCATTGACCTGTGGATGGTAAGGGGTTGACTTCCAATGAGTAATCTGATATTTTTGTATAATTCCTTGCACAAGCTTTGATACATAATGAGTACCCTGATCAGTAACAATTTCCCTTAGTACCCTAAATCTTACAAAAATATCAGAAAAAATAAATTCTACCACTGCCTTCTCTATTGCTCTAGGTAGTGCCCTCGCTTCCACCAACTTCGTAACATAATTAATACAAACTAAATATACTTCTTACCTTTGGACATAGGATTGATGGGACCTACGAAATCAAGGGCCCACCTTTCTAATGGTTCTATGAGAACTTGTGGCTGCAAAGGCATTTCATCTGCTTGAACAAGTCGCCCTATTCTCTGGTAGCTATCACATTTACGAACATACTCCTTTGCATCCTTGAAAAGACTTGGCCAGTAGTAACTTGAGCGGAGGATCTTATAGGTCCGCTTATCTACAAAATGTCCTCCACAGGGTTCATCGTGACAAGATCTCAAGATATCATATATTTCATCCTCTCTAACACACTTGCGAATAGCAGAATGATCAGTATGTACAAAAAATTCATAACCAGTGATGTAATTTCTAAACTTATTAAGAACATAAATTACAACAAGGAACTCTTTTTCAGTTACAGTGTAATTCAGTTTTGCACGAGTTAAATTTTTACTAACAAAATAGATAGCATGGGTTACAAGATTTTCCTTTTGGCCCAATACCGCTCCTATAGCTGAATCAAAGGCATCAGTGGAAATATGAAAGGTAAATTTCCAATTTGGACCTACACCCAGTGTACAACATGACACATACACCTACACCCAGTGTCCAACACAACACATACACCTACACCTAGTGTACAACATAATACATATACGTACACACTGTACAATACCATGAATACACATGTCGTGATACAACGACTACACAATACCTGTAACACCATACCAAATATACACAACACAACATGTACGACATGTACACAAGACCACATGTACACAATGCCACCTACAAAACATGTACACAACACCCAGTGTACACAATGCCACTTACGCAACGTGTACACAACACCCCATGTACACAACACCACCTACAAAACATGTACACAACACCACATTTACAACATGCACACAACATCACATATACACAACATTGCACATAAAACATGCACACAACATCATATGTACACAACACTGCATATGCAACATGCACACAACATTATATGTACATAGTACCACATATTCCATATGTACACAACACCACCTATACATATCACCGCACATAAAACATGTACATCGTATCACATGTACACCACAACACAGGTACAACATGTACAACATATACACAACGGTAGTCCTGCACAGCTAGAGGCCACACTGTCTCTACCATTTAACCTAGTTTATATTGTATTTCCACTATCCATGCTTGTCTCAGCATGTCGCAGATCACCTTGCTTTCATTCTGTTGATATATCTCTCTGAAAAAACTTCCATAGCATAAACATAGACATAGTATAATCACATAATATCAATTCATATCCACATGATATTGGCCTCATAAATCTGTTAGGGATACTCTTCCCACTTGATTCCTCATAATCCATGAACCTATTCATGCCATTCACCTGCATAAATAGTCATTCCTCCACAAGCATGATCCTTGACGATCTTGTCACACAATGACTTACATACATACATATATATAATCATTAGAATAAAACAATGATGATCACAACACAATTACTAAATATCATAAGGTCACAGTTAAGATAACTCCATTTATCTGTGCACAACATGCACAACCTTGAGAACAACAGTTCCCAATGTAGCCAAGGCATCTAGAGCATCAAATCCACTTAATTTGACTTTCTTGTTACCTTTCTCATGATCGTCCTACCATCGTCCATTTATCCCTATGGACCCAACCAATCCAACTAACTGTCATCTTTTTTCCTTCATTTCCCTTTTGCATCATATTCATTTGGGTGTTGCATTACCTATTGGATTTCATTTAGCTTTTCCTAAGCTCCATTAACTTTCCCTTCCCCTACCAATTCCCAAGACCCTCAAAACGTAAAAGGCAAGAAAAGAAACAAACAAGAAGAAAAAGATGAAAACAAAAAGCAATATGACACCACAAACAAAGTGGCATGGCCATGCACTAGACATAAAAAAAACTACAATCAAGCGTAAACAAATCAAAAAGTATTGAAATCACAAGGCTCTCAATCAGACACCATGAATCAATCCCCATGGATTCTCAATGCTTCCAAGGGAAAGCTCAACCCGAGCCTTTTCAATATTTCATGGAAGTTTGTTTGTCATGCAACTCCCTGCATCATACTGCCATAAACACACAAATGCTAGTGTATAAATAAACAAAACAATACATTAGTTACCTTACCTTATTATGCCAAGAATATTACCTTGTAACTGAGCACATCCATGCCATCTCTCAAGGGACTACAATTCCCTTGACAGATCCAACTATAATTCGAAGCTAGTTGTTATACTTATCAAATAAATGTTCGTGAATATAACACGTATCCACATAGTGTCACACAAAATCAAGGTTAAGAAAACTTCTTGTATGCATGTGAAGCACTTCTTCATTTGGAATTGTGGTTTCCAAACATAGCCAGAGGGATTATCACCCAGTTCCTTTCTTTCACCTTTTACCTTGTTGTAGTTGAGTCTTATTATGTCTTGTCACATCACCTAATTGTTAGTTATATAAACAAATAAATTGTTACCTTTTCATGCTAATTCCAAGCATGTTTCCTTGCAAATGTTCACACATTATTCACATGTTCCAAAGGTCAAGACGTCATGTCTATTAATTGAAATAAACCTTTACCAAGACTAACAACAATGTCATAATAAGCAAGAAACTCACAATCATAAGTCATAATACTACAACTAGTACCCACTTACACTCAAGTATATATCAGTTGTCTCAACACATAATGTGTTAGTACAACCATCTTAAACAAGGTCATCCTTCATGCAATCTTATAGACACATACTCATATCGTGAAGTTATTCAAACATTCAAACAACAGATAAACAACATAATAGACACTAAACACTCAAACACTAAATAGACAACATAATCAAATGCTCAAACACCAAATAGATGACATAATCAAACAATCAAACACCAAATAGACGACATAATCAAACACTCAAACACCACATAAACAACATAATCAAACTCATACCTCAATGTATCTCAAGGTAGGATATCACATCTGCACAAGTCAATCCAAATTAGTGTGACACATATTGTTGGGCCTCAAAAATTTCATCCACTTTCACTTTAATGTGCATCATTTTACCCTCATTCTGTAACTTTGTAACTACACAACCCTACATTAAGTAACCATTTTCATGATCATATGGAATTAGCACTATATTTTCCAAAGTCATTTATTTTAAGTATTTTAAATGAATTTGTGATTAAATATTATAAAATTAACATGTTTTCATATATATATATATGAAAGTGGTATAATTTTTGTGATATTGTAGGCCTACTTGGAGCTTCTAGAAGGGTCCTACTTGGCCTCCTAACGACAAATTCGAATTTCAAGTTCCAACTCATGAGGATTTGTGGAGTAATTATAGAAGATGAGGATCATTATATATGCATATTCGAAGGAGAAGAATCATGAATGAAAGGATTTTGAGAGGATATGTATCTCACATTTTTAGGAGATTGGTTGTAACCACATGAGATAACTGTGGATTTAGGAGAGATTTGAGGGATCTTCGTTTATTGATTAGTCATCCTCAGTTTTTATATAAATAGGGGTGCATCCTTCAAAGGAACCCATCTATCTATCTATGTATTCTATTATTGCAATCAATAAAATAGTTCAATCCAAGATTCTCCAACATATTTGTTACTTTGAAGTTGTGATGGTAGTTTGGTGTGCTTGCTGAGGAATGGAGGGCCCCCAACAACCATAGTTTGCACATCTTTTTACATTGGTAACATAATATAGTTTTTCTATTTCATTTCTTTTTATGCAAGTGTGTTTTTACTTTCTGCATGTGTGTTTCCATTTCATTCAAGTGTGTTTTTACTTTCAGCAAGTGTGTTTCCATTTCATGCAAGTGTGTTTTACTTTCAGTAAGTGTAATTTATTTTATGCAAGTTTGATTTCATTTCAGTAAGTGTGATTTACATTCAAGCAAGTGTGATTTCCTTTATGTAAGTGTGATTCCAATTTATTTATGTTTGATTTCAATTTGTTTTGGTTTTGATTGATTTAATTTGTTTTGTAATTAGTTTTAAATTGCATTAGATTAATCTAATCTGAAAGATAACCACCTAGTGCATATAGTACAGGTATACCTCATCAGTTTATGAAACCCCCGGGTTGACAAATTAAATGACATGGATTTAACTAACCATTAAATCACCCAACATTTTGGCGTCGTTGCTGGGGAGGTATACATAGATGTCTATTTTTGAAGTTTAGAAAGCTCATTATAGTTGCATTCATTTTTAGTTATATGATTAAAAGCATGTGAAAAGAATTTTGCATATTAAAAAAAATAAATAAATAAAAATAAATAAATAAAATTCACTTTTTTTTGTACTAATCTATGTGTGCAATAGGAATTATCTACCGGTTGGAGCAATTCATAGGCAATTAAGAATGTTCTTCTTTCTTTACTTTCTAATCACATTATCTAAGTGACTAGTATTTCATGCTTTGATTATTTTTAATTTGCATTTTTCTAACATTAACATGAATATATTTTTTACCCTGTTATGCACATGGTTACATTGGAAATATGCATTCACTTGATCAATTTTTCTATTTCTAGTAGAGCAGAATATGTGATGTCTTTAAGTTTTTTCTTTTTTTATAGATTTCATTTTGTTTTCAATTTTATTTTATTGGTGGTGCACTAAGAGCCACCCATCTCATTAATAATTTGCAGGAGGTTGAAGAAAGAGAAGGAAAAGAGAACTTAACACATCTTACTAAAAAATAAAAATAAAAATAAATAAAAAATAAAAATCTTTGAATATACATATATAAACAATTGTTACTCAATCTATAACTTTAGCATTAAATCTTATATGTTTCATCTATAATGTGAACATAGATATGTGATTGGGATTATTAATGAGTTTAGAATATTATCACTCGAATCTAGCTTGTACGATTGATCACGTGTTGCATTGGCTTGACTCCACTTGGCATCACCTCGAGAGTTGTGATGGTTCTCCCACCTGTCACAAGGTTTTAAGATTAATGTCGAGGTCTGGCCTGCTACTAGAGAGCTCGGGCACTGAATGCAGGACCCATTCATCGCCAGATCCATGGTAGGTGGATCCAACGGCTCTAGACCTTTCCTTTGTTAACCCTAACATTTCATTGCTTTTCAGTTGGGCGTTATTTTCATTATGCTTACGATGCTAATGGTTTCGAAGCTCTGCAACTCGTGAACGGTAATGGATGCTAAGGTTTTATCTGCAAATCCTTTCGGCCAATAGGGACTGTCGGCTCAGAGATTCACAACATGTCGTCTTTAGGCGATCTTCTGGTGATAAGGTAAGGTTATCAGTTAATCCTTAGCTATTTTTTCTCTTTTCCTCCTTTACCATGAATGGGATTTGGTGACGGAAGGATGTTGTAGGTATGCTCCACAGAGATTGTCTCGTTTCTTCCCTCGGTCAAGGTGCCAGTACGAGGATGGTCCTCTGTGAGAGAACTTTAGGTTTTCCCTTTACTGTGGATTAACTATTTGAAGTATTCTTTTTGTTTTGGGTATTGGTTTAACGCTTCCATTTGTTTTATTAGGTCTTTGGGCCTTCCTCAACCAGAACAATTCTCTTCAGGTAACCTAGAGTTAATGAATTGTATTTATATAGTTGTGAAAGGTTATGAATCCAAAGTTCTAACCCTATGTCCTTTCTATTGGAGTAGAAACACTCTTGGAACGTAACTGTACACGGTAGCCTAACAACGTGCCTTCTGCTATGCCTCGAGGTTGGTATATTAAGAACCCCGACGACATTGATCTGGGTATTCATACTTAGCTATTGTATAATGACTAGATTAATTAAGGGTTTATATATTTTAGATGGTGGGAGGGTTTGCTAGCTCCTATCCTTTTCGGCTGGAATAATATCATGAGGCCTTGACTGGCTGTAATACTTCTTTTGATCCACAATTTGGTTGCGTGTTACCTTATTGTATAACTCCTTATTTTTGACAGTAAGTGAGTTTTATGGCGTACACTGCCTAACCTAAAGATGCTCTGATTTGCATTTAAATTTTACCACTTCCGAAGGTTTATTTTGATATTGTTGTTGCGACTCGTTGAGTCTCGGCCTTTTCTTCGGAACGGGCAGAGGTTGGAAACGGTCCTTACCGCTTTTCTCAGTTTTGTATATATATATAATCTTTATATATATATATAAATCATTCATTTGCGTTAATATTTTAGCTGGAAGAACTCGTGAGTTCATAATGAAAGTCATTCATGCGTTTGGAAATTTTGGTAGTATTTATATTCTTTGATGGTTTTCTCAGTCAAACACATTATGTTTTAAATACTCTACTTCGATAGCAGATGTTTTGCTAAATAATAGGTAAGTCGGGCCTAAGCTCATAATCTCATAATTGTAATGAACATTTTTTTTTTTTTTTAAAAACTGGAATGAATTTATACTTCATGGTCGAGTTTTATACTTTCTCTACTATAATTATAGATAGTATTGTTCTATGGTTATGTACTGTTGTGGACAGTTAATTACAATTTTCAGTTCTATATATATGTCAATATTAACAGAGTTTGTATCATTCCTGCATCTATCAATGGCACTGCCTTATCTTCATCAGACTTAGGAAACATAACCCTGTATTTACTTTACCTTTCTATGATAGATATAACAAAATATACGGAAAGATTAAACATAACAGTAATTATCTATCCTAAAGATAGTAGAGAATACTGATAGACTTAAACAGTTGTTCCTAACTAAATATATTTTTACAGCTATCAATAATGAGCATAGAGTTTGGTTACTTATTTGCTTCTGATTATTTTAGCACTGTGCAAATAATATTCTTTCTGGAAGGTCTCACCACCCAACCATGGACCTGGCAATCACGTCTAATGTCCCCTCCGAGCACTTCGTGCTCTTGACAATCACTAGACTTAACACAGACTAGTATCTTGGTCTTCAAGACTATTGTCCAGCCTCAAGTCACACACCAATTCAATTTTTTGCCATACTTTTTTTTCCCACTAGTTATTCCTGCCTAGCTCAAGAAAAATTCAAGCAACCCTTCCTGCTTATTTTCCCCTCCTTTTGGGGAAGAGAGATGGAAACTGTTTCTAACTATTCAATGAGTTATTGTAACTATTTCCATTCATTTTTCCTTAATTAAACATTGTTCAATTTATTTAAACTAAATATCATGATGTTCTGACTTTTCCAGCCTTAACTTCCTAACGACTATGTTAAGTAAAATTAAAATTTTCTAAGTTATGCATAAAACTTGGTAAAAACAAAAGTAAATATTTGCAACAAAGGGTGTTACGGCTCTCCCCCCTTATGAGGAACACAGACCCCAATGTTCTTTTAAGAAAATAATGCCGGATAGGCCTGCAACATGATCTCCTCTTCTTCCCAAGTGGCCTCCTCCGAGCCAAAGTGCTTCCATTTCACTTTAACCTGGGGGATGGTTCACTTCTATAAGGTGGTTTCTCTTCAATCTAGAATATGAAGAGGCTCTGCCAGGAACTCTCCCTCGGGCTTGACCTTCACAATTTACAATTGGCTGTTAGAATTGCACCAAACAACAATTTTAATGTCACATATTCATTTGTTTTATTACCTGTATATTTTCCCAGTTAATTATATGTTAAGGGTTGTATACATATTTTTTTAGCAAGGATACATGGAAAACATTGTGAACCTGGATGTGGTCGGGGAGTGCTAATTTTAATGTCGCTGGTCCAATTCGTTCCAGTATTTGGAACTGTCCACAATACTGGGGTGCCAGCTTGGCGCAACCATTCCACTGTAAGGTGATTTTTTGGGGTTTAACATTTAATTATACATGATCCCCTAACTGGAATTCTTTATGAGTCCTCTTTTTCTTAGCATAAACATTTTTCCTATACTGAGTGACCTTTAACTTCTGGCCAACCTTTTTCACTGTGGCCTCCATTTCAACTAACATATCAGGACCCAATGCTAACTTATTAACCAATTTATTCCAGTATCTGGGTACCCGACACTTCCTTCCATACAATACCTCAAAAGGGCTCATGCCCAAAGATTCGTGATGGCCATTATTATATATGAACTCCACTAATTGGAGGTAGTCCTCCCACTTGTGTGGTTACTGCATAACGAACATCCTTAACATATCTTCCAGGACTTGATTCACTCGTTCTATTTGGCCATCTGTTTGCGGATGGTAGGTGGTACTAAATTGAATCTGTGTACCCAATCCAACGAAGAGGGTTTTCCAAAATGTGGATGTAAATTTTACATCCCTACCCGAAATTACTACCTAGGTTATTCCATGTAATCAGAAGATTTCCCTCATGAATATATCTGCAATTTCTATAGTCTTGTAGGTGGATTTCACAGGTACAAAATCAGTTGTTTTTCTTATCTTGTATACTACCACCATAATTGAGTCATGCTGCTTTTTGGTGTGGCGTAGTCCAGTAATAAAATCTAGAGTGATCGTCTCCCATTTCCATTCGGGAATGGGTAATGGTTGCAATAGACCAGCGAGATGTTGATGCTCTGGCTTCACCAACTGACACTCCAGACACTTTGATAAGTATTCCACAACATCCTTTCTTAAACCTAGCCAGAAATAACTTTTCCAGATAGCTGTCAAAAGTTTCTGGTATCCTGGGTGAGCGGCATAAGGCTTCCTGTGAAATTCATCCAGTAATAATTACTTGATAGAATTTCGGCTGGGAATATAAATTTTGTTTATGAATGTTAACAATTTGTCAAAATTTATACCATAGTTAGATTATTTTCCCTTTTTCCGATCCTCTGCTACTTGCTGCGAAACAAAAGCATATTTAGGGTCCTTGAGGGATGCTTCCCTGATAATTTCAGGAAGGTTAGATTGTATTTCACTGAGTTGTATTTCATAGACGCAATGCATTTTCCTTCTTAATGTGTCAGCCACTCGATTTTCTTTTCCTTTAAGGTGCTTCATATCGAAGTTGAATTCGCTCATAAATGCAGTCCACTTGGCCTGCCGAGCATTTAAACTTGACCGATTAAAAAAAATTGTTAAACAACTATCTTCGGTTATCAGAAAAAATTTCTTTCCTAGAAGGTAGTGCCGCCACATTTTAAGTGTGTGCACAATTCCTGTTAACTCTAGATTGTAAGTAGAGTACCACTGCTCGTATTCTTTCAATTTACGTGATTCATGTTATGACCTTTCCTTCTTGAGTTAATACTCCACCGACCCCTTCCTTACTTGCATATGTGCATACTACAAATGATTTTTCTGGATCTGCTACCTTTAACATTGGTGCAGTGGTATGCAATTGCTTCAGCTACTCAAAAATTTGTTGGCATTCTGCTGTTCAATGAAAGGCATGCCCCTTTTTCTGTAGCGAGGTCATAGGAAAGGCTATCTTTGAAATTTTTTTAATGAATTGGCGGTAATAACCTGCCAGGCCCAAAAAGCTCTAATATCTGCAACATTTTTCGGGGTTGTCCATTCCATTATAGTTTTGATCTTCTCTGGATCTACCACTATACCCTCAGCTGATATAACATGTCCTAAGTACTGAACCTTGTCCTTGTAAAAATCACACTTGCTATACTTAGCATACAACTGATTGTCTCGCAAAATCTGCAAAACTATTCTTAAGTGCTTTTCATGCTCTTCCTAACTTTTTGAATAAATTAATATATCGTCAATTAAAATCAGCACAAATTTATCTAGGAAAGGCTTAAATATGTTGTGCATCAAGCTCATGAATGTGGCTGGGGCGTTGGTAAGGCCAAAAGGCAGTACTGCAAACTCGTAATGACCGTAACGAGTTCAAAATGAAGTTTTACAAATGTCCTCATAGTTTATTCGGATCTGGTGGAACCGGATCTTAGATCAATCTAAGAGAATACACTGGCCCCATGCACTTGATCAAATAAGTCGTCAATACGAGGTAAAGGATATCTATTTTTGACAATAAGTTTTTTTCGCTGACGATAGTTGATGCATAATCTTAAAGTCCCATCTTTCTTTCGAATAAACAACACAGGGGCTCCCCATGGCGATACACTAGGGTGAATGTACCCTTTGCCTAAAAGTTCCTGAAGCTGCATTTTGAGTCCTGTTAAGTTAGGGATGCTCATGCGGTAAGGATATTTTGAAACAGGAGCTGCTCCAGGTATGAGTTCGATGGTAAAATCGATATCATGTCTAGGGGCAACCCAAGAATAGTTTCAGGAAATACATCCACAAAATCCTGAATTACAGGAATATTTTCTAATCAAGTCATCTTGTTTCTATCATTAGAGTATCCTACTTGGACAACGTAAACCTGACAGCCTTTTCTAATGCATTTCCCAAGCTGGTTAGCAACGATGGGGTGTAACTTGATGCTTTTCTTGATTCCTTGAATTTCCTTCCTTTGCCCCAAATCTATAAGGTAGTTCACAAATTTGTCTTTACAATCCACTAAGGACCAACATCCTTCTAACCATCCCATTCCTATTAATACATCGTAGGAGCCTAAGGGAAAAATATTTAGATTAACATGAATGAGCTGCCCTGAAACTATGATCGGACAATTTTCTGTTTTAGCGGAAACCTTTCTCTTAGCTCTGGTGGCTAGTTGAACTAGCCAAGATTTCTTAAATTTGTTGCTTGGCAGCTAACATTTTTCTACTGCCTTGGGACTAATATAACTAAGGCTAGCACCCAAATCAAATAAAACAGAGACAGGTTGACCAACAATCGCACCTTCGCACTCGATCATGGTGGGCTGGTATTCTGCTTGATGGTCGTCCAAAGCGGCATTAATTCTGGGCATACTCCTTGCTATATCTCCAACTATGGAGACTTCCTGCATATTGGAAAGTTGTTCCGTTTGAGCCTTGTGCGGGCAATTCTTATAATAATGAGATTCCCCACATCTCCAACATTGCAGATGTGGCTTTGGCAGTTGATCAGTTACAAGTCTATTAATTCCATTTGTCTGTTTGCTTTCAGGGTGTGTTGGAAACTTGGATGGATTCCTAGTAAATTTTCCAAAGGTTCTCTGCTAATTATTCCGGACATTTCCTACTTTTTGCTCTCTGTTTGGGGGTAGATTCCTCATTCTTCTTCCTGAATCTCCTTTGGGTGCTTCATTTTTTTGTTTCGTCTGCTGGTAATAGATACAGGCTTTTCGCACCGCATCATCCATCGATCTAAGATAGTCAAAATCCAACTTTTCCTTCATAAAATTAGGCAGACTACTAATAAACCACCGAATTTTTGCTTTTTCCTCCTGCATATATGGGATATATTGTAACAAGGAGGTGAACCACTTCAGATATTCATCCATAGTCAAGGTCCCCAACCTTAGCTCATGGAACTCCTTTTTCTTTTTCGTCATAATAACACTCATTCAAGTATTTATCCTTAAAATGTTTCTGGAATTCTTGCCACGTCACTTGTTCTTCATCAATCTTTCTCACTGTTTTGATTTCTTCCAACTAGAGAGTGGCCTTTCCCCATAACTAGTAGACTGCCAATTGTGCTTTGAGTTTGTCAATATATTTATAAATCTGGAAATATTTTCCCACGTCAATCAGCCATGCTTCTGCTGCCTCCTCAGATTCTCCTTCGAACAGTGATGGTTTTATTTTTTTAAACTCACCCTGTAATTCCATCTTCTGTTTTTTGGTTTGAAAAGTTATCTGAACACCCTTCTTCATCCTCCTTATGTCCCTCTGTTGATTCTGCATTTTCCTCACCATGATGGGTTGTTGGTGTTCTTTCCTTGTCCTTCATGTTGGGGTCTAGCCCTCGCTGATTTTGTTGGTCGGACAAACTCTTGAGAATTTTTTCTTACTCCTGCCTCATGCATTCCTTATCTGACCTTAAATTTATCATTTATGTACATAGCTGATGTATTGTTTCTAGCAAGACAACCTTAGCTTGCCGAGACTCCTCCCCCAACTGTATCCATATATATGGATTAGCCTCTATGTAAGGCACCTCCTATAGATTTGATATCCTAGGGCTCCTCTACATGTCTGTGTGTTGGTGTTGACTTCTGTCTTTGTGCTCACATTTACCAGCTCAGTTCTTTATTGCATAATTATAAGTATGCTAGCACTTAATTTTTTGTGTAGTATTTAACCTAGAAGCCTTAATGTATGAAATTTGGCTCTGATACCATTTGTAACACATCTTACTAAAAAAAAAAATTGAATATACATATATAAACAATTGTTACTCAATCTATAACTTTAGCGTTAAATCTTATATGTTTCATCTATAATGTGAACATATATATGTGATTGGGATTATCAATGAGTTTGGAATATTATCACTCAGATCTAGCTTGTACGATTGATTATGTGATACATTAGCTTGACTCCACCTGGCATCACCTCCAGAGTTGTGATGGTTCTCTCACCTGTCACTAGGGTTTCGGATTAATGCCAAGGTCTGGCCTTCTGCCAAAGAGATCGGGCATTGAATGTAGGATCCATGGTAGGTGGATCCAACGGCTCTAGACCTTTCCCTTGTTATCCCTAACATTTCATTTCTTTTCGGCTCGGTGTTATTTTCATTATTCTTACAATGTTAATGGTTTCGAAGCTTTGCAACTCCTTGTGAATAGTAATGGATGCTAAGGTTTTATCCGCGAATCCTTTCGGCCAACAGGGGCAAACTGCCAGCTCAGAGCTTCACAACCTGCCATCTTCATGCAAGCTTCTAGTAATAAGGTAAGGTTATCAGCTAATCCTTAGCTATTTTTTCTCTTTTCCTCCTTTACCATGAATGTCATCCAGTGACAGAAGGATGTTGCAGGTATGCTCCGCAAAGATTGTCTCGTTTCTTCCCTCGGTCAAGGTGCTAGTACGAGGACGGTCTTCTGCGAGAGAACTTCAAGTTTTCCATTTACTGTGGATTAACTATTTGAGGCATTCTTTTTGTTTTGGGTATTGGTTTAACGCTTCCATTTGTTTTATTACGTATTCAGACCTTCCTCAACCAGAACGATTCTCTTCATGTAAGCTAGAGTTAATGATTTGTATTTATATAGTTGTGAAAGGTTATGAATCCAAAGTTCTAATCCTCTAGTGGGTCTCGCAGGTAACCCTATATCCTTGCTATTGGAGTAGAAACACTCTTGGAACGTAATTGTACACGGTAGCCTAATAGCGTGCCTTCTGTTATGCCTCCAGGTTGGTCTGTTAAGAACCCCATCGACATTGATCTGGGTATTAATACTTAGCTATTGTATAATGACTAGATTAATTAAGGGTTTGTATAGTGTAAATGGTGGGAGGGTTTGTTGGCTTTCGGCACAGCCAAACCCTCACCGCATTACCAACAGTTCCTATCCTTTTCGGCTAGATTAATATCATGAGGCCTCGACTGGCTGTAATGCTTCTTTTGATCCATAGTTTGGTTGCACGTTACCTTATTGTATAACTCTTTATTTTTTGATAGTAAATGAGTTTTATGGCATACGTTGCCTGACCTAAACATGTTTTGATTCACATTTAAATTGTATCACTTTCGAAGGTTTATTTTGATATTGTTGTTACGACTCATTGAGTCTCGATCTTTTCTTTGAAATGGGCAGAGGTTGGAAATGGTCCTTACCACTTTTCTCATTTTTGTATATATATAGTCATTTATTTGCGTTGACATTTTTGCTAGAAGAACTCATGAGTTCATACTGAAAGTCATTCATGCGTTTGGAAATTTTGTTAGTATTTATATTCTTTGATGGTTTTCTCAGTCAAACGCATTATGTTTTAAATACTCTACTTCAATAGCAAATGTTCTAGTAAATAATAGGGAAGTTGAACCTAAGTTCATAATCTCAAAATTATAATGAACATGATTTCTCATTTTTAAAACTTGGAATGAATTTATACTTCATGGTCAGGTTTTATACTTTCTCTGCTATAATTATAGATAGTATTGTTCTATGGTTATGTACTGTTGTGGACAATTAATTACAGTTTTCAGTTCTATATATATGTCAATATTAACAAAGTTTGTACCATTCCTGTATCTGTTAATGACACTGCCTTATCTTCATCAGACTTAGGAATCGTAACCCTGTATTTACTTTACCCGTAATATAATGCTAGGAAAGAAGAATGTATTAAAACCTTTCTATGATAGATATACCATAATATACGAAAAGGTTAATCATAACAATAATTATCTATCCTAAAGATAATAGAGAATACTAATAGACTTAAACATCTGTTCCTAACTAAATATATTTTTCCAGCTGTCAATAATAAGCACAGAGTTTGGTTACTTATCTGTTTCTGATTATTTTAGAACTGTGCAAATAATATTCTTTCTGGAAGGTCTCACCACCCAACCATGGACCTGGAAATCACGTCCAGTGTCCCCCTCCAAGCACTTCCTGCTCCTGACACTCACTAGACTTAACACAGTCTGGTATCTTGGGCTTCAGGACTATTTTCCAGCCTCAAGTACGACACCAGTTCAACTATTTTCCATAGTTTTGTTTTCCCATAGGTTATTCCTACCCAGTTTAAGGAAAATTCCAAGAAGCCCTTCCTTCTTCTTTTCCCCTCCTTTTGGGGAAGAGAGATGGCAGCTATTTCTAACTATTCAAGGAGTTATTGTAATTGTTTCCATTTAGTTTTCCTTAATTAAACACTGTTCAATTTCTTTAAACAAAATATCATGATGTTCTGGATTTTCCAACCTTAACTTCTTAACAACTATGTAAAGGAAAATTAAAAGTTTCTAAGTTCTATGTAAAACTTGGTAAAAACAAAAGCAAATATTGTGTAACATGTAGGTTTTAACCCCGTACAAAAATTACCTACATACAAATTCTTAAAACACAGAAAATAAAAAATGCGAGAGCATAACACATAAGACACATATACACAAATATTTTACCCTGGATCCCAAAACCAAGACTACCAGCTTGATTTTTCATTATGTTCCTTTAAATGTTACAATACATATATATACATGCTGAAGCATCCAATACCATGGACCAAAAACCATCGCGCCCAAAACCATGTGCAAAATCCATGCACAAAACCATAGGTAGATTTGCCCACCTAATATAGGGTCCAAAAAAAAAATTCCCCGAGGTGCTGCCCTGGACCCCATAAAGGGGGGCTACCCGCCCCCCTCAAACCCCCTGTGACCCCCCGGTTGCACAATCGGCGCAATGAAGGGGGGGGCTCTGCCCCACCTCTAACCCCCTCGGTTAACTAGGGCAACTAGTCATGGAAAGAATATAACACAACAAAAGGGTTTCACAACAACAGATAGAGTTTTGAGAGCCACGATCTGAAATTAGATATGAAATCCTTGTGTTTTGTCTTTTAAATTTCCCATTCCAATTGAATACATAGCTTCAATATTGTTGATTATTCTCTCTTCTTTCGTTCTTTGTGATCTGGAAGATCAGAAAAGACAATTGAACAAAGTTAGTTTTAGACTTTTGCAATAAAAATTGGAAAATAAATTTAAATTCACAATAAAAAGTACAATTACATGCCTTTATAAAGCTCAAATAACCAAACTGATGCCTTCAATGGATCCAACACTGTCTAAAACCCCTATTTTGATTCTTTTTTCACCTCATTTGGTTAAAATTTGAGAAAGATATGACTGTTTTAAGATTTTACCCAATTTTGTTGTTAATGAGCCTACAAATCGACTGAAACCTGATCAGTGTGCCCAGAAATCAGGAACAATGCATGAATCCAACTTTCCCGGCCGACGGGTGAATTTATAAGATGATTAAATCGCTTCTAACGTTCATGCCCATGGTCATATTGAGTCGCATGCGACCAAGGGCTAGGGCTTAGCCCCGACCGCTCTCCAAAAAGGCACACTTTTTAAACTTAAAACATAAATTTTGGGTTACATTTCACATCAACGATGGTAGCATGGATGGTAAATTGTTTAGTTAGTAGACATGAGTTCACGGTTTCAACTCTCACAGAGGCCATTTGACCTTTCGTGTAATTTTTGCCACGACGAGTATGCCACGTGGCAACCAATGGTTGGTCTACGTGGCACTTCCTCGTTGGGCCATCTCAACCACCTGTTGACCAACATAAATTTGCCACGTGTCAACCAACCAACCAACCAATGACAAGTGTCAACCTCGTATTGGCCGATGAGGAATTGTTAACTTGCACAATTAACTTTCCATGTCAGCATATAGACTATTGACTGGGCATACCTGTAAACTCAAAATTTCAATTTTTTAGTTGTTTCATAAAATGATTAAAACACGATTTCGGGAGTATCCAAAATTGGATTTCAATGAAACAAAGTGCGTTGGATCCAGAATGACGAGATATACGCTTTGGTGTTGGTTTCAAGCTGATCCTATAATTTTTTATTTTGAGCGTTATCTTGATCCATGGGATCATGGACAAGGGTGGAGCATTAAATAAAAAGGAAAAAGGTAGTTACAAACTTCAACCTGCATAAAAACCTTGCAAACATAAAAAATCTAACTGCAATAATTAAAAAACCCAACCTGAGTCTAATTGCAGGTTATAAAAATGGCAAAGTAGTGCAACGATCTATGTTTTTGGTAGCTGTAGAATCAAAACAATTCAGTAGCTTATGAAAAATTAGTTTATGATCTATTATCGAAACATTAAGTCTATGGGGAAGAGGTCTAAAGCTCAAAATTGGTAAGAAACAGGTAAAAATGGATCTAATTTTTCTTGAATTTGTTCCTTGAATTTATTTTATTAGTACTATTTTTGTTTTTTTTTGTGTATATATCAAATGAAGAGAGACTGATCACCTCTCTCTCTCGATAAGCTTACATTCTATTGCAGAAAAAAAATGCTAAGTTTTTGCAAGTTCCAAGACATGATGAAAGAAGATCACTATATGCATAAGAAGACCAAGTTTCTTTCAGAAGAGCATGATCATTTCATGCCAAAACAAACCCATTACACCATCGCTACTAAACAAAATACTAATTTTTCCAACTCTACACATTTTAAGCCTACAGTCGATCCATAATTATCCATCTCCCTACTACCAAAAACTCATTTCCTTCGCAATTGTCATACTTCCCTACCTCATTTTCGTTCACTATTAACCCAGAAATAAAAGTCATTCATCTCCCTTACAAAGCTGAGTCACCCCATTTTCCTCTTCATTCATGTCAAATAAACCTTCCTCCAATGCAAAATTTTCATCCATAGTCCTTCAAATTATTATTGTACACTCGTGTTAGATGATGGAGGATTCATTAAGGCCTTCCTTCTAATAATTTTTGACCCATCGACTCTGACACATCATCTGGGATCAAAGTTAAATATCTTTCAAGTACCTTGAGGCTTGCATGCCTTAATGGCAAGCTCTCTCGCCAATAAACAGTGGGAATACATCAATGTCCCATGTTTGTTCAATCTTCTAGATGACTTGACTTCGATACATCTATTTGTAGCTAGTAATATGTACTTAGGCATCTTGACTCTTATTGACATCAACGGTGAGTAGTCTCATGTTGGTTAATGGCATTCGTTAATGGCCAGTAATCCAACAATTTCTTTTCTATGTTCAACATCGACACTTATTCACATACATAAGAATTATTCCGTCGAGCGGGAACGAATGAAGAGTACATCAACAAGACTCAATTCAGCATCCATAGCAATAAAGATTCCAATCACATCCTCAATTCATACAACCAAGGGAAAGAAGAAGTAGATCAAATCCTTTTCCGTCATATTCCATGATCCAGCAGTAGCAACCCTCTTCTATATACATAACTTGTCCACTTTTCAAGTAAGTGAAGGTATCTAATTTTCAATCATGTAATTCCTTAAATGCTAAAATTGTGATTTTGGAAAATCCTTCACCACATTCATATTCATTCATATTCCCTTTCTCATTTGCAAGAAAACTAAAAAAAACCTTTAGTTGGGGGGAAGGGATATTCATATTTCATGTCGCATGTTACATTTCATTTCACCCTAACCAACATATTTTCCACATCAACTATTATTTCATTTTGATTCCAAAAGTTTATATGTTTTGAGATGATCAATTGATGAGCACATTAAATGATTGACAACAACTATGGGAATTCTAAATGTCTTCAAATTAATTTGATGCAATAAAATAAAATAAGTATTGTTGCACAAGAACCAATACTAAAAAAATGTGGTTATTGCACAAGAACCAACCATAAAAAAATGTGTTGCAATCAAATGATTTCAAAGTATACTTTGCAAAAAAAAGAATAAAGTTAGCAAATGATATGATAATGCAAAGTTAAAAGAGAATCAATACAAAGCCAAAGCTCATATAGAAGAAAAACATTTCAAGAAGATCAACTTATGATTAAGTGAATCAATGCAATAGTTGCATGAGGACATGCAACAACTTCAGTTGGGGGGTATGTTGGGCCTCAAAAATGTCATCCACTTTCACCTTAATGTCCATCATTTTACCCTCATTCCATAACTCTGTAATTACATAACCCTACATTAAGTAACCATTTTCATGATCATATTGGTTTAACATTATATTTTCCAAAGTCATTTATTTTAAGTATTTTAAGTGAATTTGTGATTAAATATTATAAAGTTAACATGTTTTCATATATAAATGAAAGTGGTATAAGTTTTGTGATATTGTAGGCCCACTTGGAGCTTCTAGAAGGATCCTACTTGGCCTCCTAACTACAAATTCAAATTTCAAGTTCCAACTCATGAAGATTTGTGGAGTAATTATAGAAGATGAGGATCATTATCTATGCATATTCAAAGGAGAAGAATCATCGATGAGAGGATTTTGATAGGATATGTATCTCACTTTTTAGAAAACTAGTTGTAACCACATGAGATAAATGTGGATTTAGGATTGATTTGAGGGATCTGCATTTATTGTTCAATCATCCTCATTTTTTTATAAATAGGGGTGCATCCTTCAAAGGAACCCATCTATCTATCTGTGCATTATATTCTTCCAATCAATAAAATAGTTCAATCCAAGATTATCCAGCATATTGTTACTTTGAATATGTGATGGTAGTTTGGTGTGCTTGCTGAGGAATGGAGGGCCCCCATTAACCACAGTTTGCACATCTTTGTACATCGGTAACATAGTATAGTTTTGTTATTTCATTTCTTGTCATGCAAGTGTGTTTTTACTTTCAGCAAGTGTGTTTCCATTTCATGCAAGTGTGCTTTTACTTTCAACAAGTGTGTTTCCATTTCATGCAAGTGTACTTTTACTTTCAGTAAGTGTGATTTACTTTATGCAAGTGTGATTTCATTTCAATAGGTGTGGTTTACTTTCACGCAAGTGTAATTTCTTTTATGTAAGTGTGATTTCAATTTATTTATGTTTTATTTCAATCTGGTTTGATTTTGATTGATTTAATTTGTTCTGTAATTGGTTTTAGATTTCATTAGATTAATCTAATCTAAAAGATAACCACCTAGTACATATAGTACATGTATACCTCATAAGTTTACGAAACCCACAAGTTGATAAATTAAATGACAGGGATTTAACTAACCATTAAATCACCCAACACATATCACAAATATATTGACTCATACCTGAGTATCATAACCATATCCATTTGCACAGGCCAATACAGATTAATATGATACATATAACATCAATATATTAAATGAAATGACCATAATCATCATGCATATGACCGTAGTGCATATAACAACAAGTTACTACCATACAAGATTATCTGAGGCATGTCCATATGATCACCGTGATCAACTAACATCTATCATACATGTAATTGCAACAACCATATATTCACAGACATGTACATGACCCTAATGATTATAACAACCATTAACCAACATACCTCAATGTAGTTCAGGGTAGTATATCTCGTCTGCAAGATCAACAAGATTAGCATGATACATGTATAATCATAATCATAACAATATATATACATCATGCATGACAATATCTACTGCATACCATGACCTCCTCTGTGACAACCATGCCCATAACAATGCATGTGTAACAACATATAAAAACTAACATGCATAATGAATGCATAGACAACCGACATGCATTCATGACAAACACATCACAATGACAACATGATCAACTTCTACATGTCAACACAACTGTAACAATGGCCACCAACATGCATACACATCAAGCACATATACAACCTTCATGCATGCATGAAAAATACATTCCACCCATTCAGTCCAAGTGTTGAACCATGCTCTGATACCATTCTGTAATGCCACCTCCCACATCTACCCACTTTCACCGGCCTATCATGGTAAACAAGAGCAGAGGGCTACTATGACATGACTTAACCTCCTATATCACCTTAAGGAAATGAATTCGACAACCCAAGACTTTACTCACTTCCCTTAATTGTTATAGGACCCCCAAGAGCTAAACCACCCTTCCATGTGCTCAAACCCTAAGTCAACTTGTTTTTTTCACTTATTTGGACTCCCAGACGTTGGCATAACACTGCCTA
This sequence comes from Pinus taeda, assembly GCA_000404065.3. Lineage (NCBI taxonomy): Eukaryota > Viridiplantae > Streptophyta > Pinopsida > Pinales > Pinaceae > Pinus > Pinus taeda. The sequence goes on from APFE031302052.1 coordinate 44,860, forward strand.
AATTTGATTGTAATCCTCCAGTCACATTCATAAGCCTGCAAGGGAGCGACTGTGGTATTTTTTACCCAGTTCTATGCCATCAACTGCAAGATCTAAGCCACTTTTTTTAGGGCTAGTCTCCAGACCATTGCCCAAAAATTGATGAAACTTTCGAGAACAGTAAATGACACATAAACAAAGCCTCTAACAAAAAAATTAAGTAAGGACTTGACCTAACTTGGTCTAACCATGGTAGTCATTTCGTTAAACGCATGGTGAATATGAAATCTATAGGTCATCAATGCATATATGAACATACTTTGGTATGAAACTTATTTGAGGTTTACCAAGAAGGGCTAATGCCCTCTCACAATATTTGCAATAACATCTATTAGGTCATGCATTCAATAACCATTCATTTATCAATCAACGCATGATAAGGGCCATAACTTGAATATGTCATAAAACCATGCTTATAACCAGGATATAACCAAATAAATAACAATGATAGAACAACCATTAAAGACACATAATAACAAGTATAATTACTCATGAATTACAAGGGGAAATAGCTCTTATCCATCATATGCAAAAGCTAGCCAAGTCAGGGACTTCCACGTACCACCTGACCATAGATTGGGCTGAACCAAATATCTATTTTAGCCAATCACCCACGTTCCATATTCCAAGCATGAATGTTAGATCTCATGGTATAAACCAAGTCATAAACAACTAAGGGAATCCAGAGGTTAAACCACCTCCACCCTCACACTATCGTGATCTCACCTAAACCAATCTCGAGATCACAAAACCAAACTGAGCTTGGATACCTCACCATTCCTTCACCATCCCTTGAGGAATTTTCCTGTCTCCACCCACCCATTGAGGTCCCAAAGAAAACCATCTCCACCCCCAACCCTTGGGATTTTCCTGAGACCACCTCACCCGGATCCAAAACGTTTCGAAAATTCAAAGCTCAACCAAGAATGAATCCCATCACACCATGACTATTCGGAAACGACAAGGCAAGGCTAAAACCATTGTCATGCTTGGAAAAACCCAAGCCCATGAAAACAAGAGAACCAAATAAACACATGCACGTACCATGCATGCACAAACCAGCTAGGAAATCACACATGCAACCTATTATCTGCAAGGATTCTTGTTGAAGTTGTTTGATCCAACTTTTCCTTTCTTATCCTTGATTTCCTCGTCCTTTCTTGTCCTTCCTTTGCTTGTCCTTTCTTTCCTCCTCTTGGTGCTCTTCTCCTCTCTGAGAGTAATTCCAAAGCCAAACTGACAAAAGGATAAACCAACAAAACTTGTGAATTGATCCTCATAATCCTTTTTATTATTGATGCCTCTAATTTTTTCAGTTTCCTCTATTTTCCTTCAATTTCCTCCTCACATGCAACCTATGACCTACCACCTTCCTTTTCTCCTATTTTCCATTACTTTCATAAATAAAATGCCAATAATGTCTTTTTTTCCTTTTCAAAGCCTTTGCCAATTTCCTCTTAGCCATATTAAACAAAGTGATGCCCACTAGGATGCTTTGCCCAACATTCATCTTGGAATATGTGTCCCATGACCTTCGTCTTATTTTTCCTTTATTAAGTTTTTTACATGAACTTTTAACCCGAGGTTGTTACATTTATCGAAATATAGCACATATACTACATGTACCATGTGTTTAAACCCGCTTTTACATCGTTTTTACCAAAATAACTTAAGGAAGCACTTTTCCTAAAAGTAATTTTCATTTCATATGGTCATAAAACCCTTTTTTGACCTTTTCATTTTAAAATTATCTAAAAAAGATAAGTAAAATCAAATAAAATAAAAAAATTCTAAAATAATAGTTAAAATTGATTGATATTCACCCATCTAAATTAATGAAATGTTGTTGAAATTTATTTAAATCCCAAGGCACTCAATGTGATTCATGAGATCTTTTCATAACAACCATCATCACTTTTATCCATAAGGAGAGGAGCCAAACCACACACTCAAGAAACAATGAAAGCCCTCCCAAGGTGGAGGACAAGGAGTCCATTTTTCTCCAAGAACTTCTCCAAGGGTGTTTTATTTATTATTTTTATTAGAATGGTAAAATCATTTCATTCATAATCTAGTTTCTATTCATGAGTTGTTCTTTTTTTTATTTTGTTCTTTACTTTTCTCACAAAGAATGCAAACATTAGAGAGGAAGAGCAAGATAAAATTAGGTTTCCTATCTTTGTTTTCCATTATTTGTCTGTTATATAGCTAAACTACTAGATATTTAGATTTTCTAACCCTTGTTGCAAATTTTACACAATAGGTTGTCTCTCTAAAAGGTCTATACATGTTGATAAAATATTTGTGAGCATTGATTCCTCAATCAATGACAAGGATGTTGCTTACACCTAAGAAAATTAATTAATAAAATGTTAAGCATAGAATCTTGATGGAGAAAAGTGAAAGGAACATTTGAGAGTGCATAATCGAGCAAAATCACAAGACAAATAGAGAAAAGGGGAGAAGAATAAGTGGACTGACAAGAATATTATGACAACAACAACAAAAAGCCATCTCTTCAATAAAACAATGTAAAACTTATGAGAAAAATTGACAAGGCTGAGGAATATCATTGGAAATTACACCATGAGAGACACCCCAAGCACTTTTAGAAGAGAAAGATGAACAAGGTTTTTGATAACTGTAGATGATGCTGAGTGTCACCTACCCAAACCCTATGTTGTATCATTCTTTCTCCTTTGGATTCATTGATAATACTATAAATCTAACTTGGGAATGGAATGGTTCTTAGCAAGATCTTTCCAATGCATGTAACTTTTCTTGATTTGGAGTTACATGCACAAAATCATGGCCTTCAACTCTTATTTGATGGTTCACACATACTCTTTATCTTCATGCCCTTTTCACCTTTATTTTTAAATTTTCTCATGAGTATAATTACTTAACTTGTTATAAAGATACTTTAAACACTTACTAAGCTATTATCAAAGTAGTGATCTTCACATTATTATTATTATTATTATTATGTTTACATTTATTACACAAAACCTCTTTTCAATAGGAAATTCTCTGATATGGGGTCCTTTAGGAAATAGAGGTTGCAATTGCTAGAGATGAAGTTGGGATGAGAGAAAATATTATGTTAACAAAGAGTGTGGGACCTGAGTAGATTGTCGAGGTACATTATATGTCTTAATTTCAAGTATCTATATACTTTCCATTGAATGTGACTTGCGAAATTTATGTTCACCATCAAAGATAGACATAGTGTTTGATGTTCAAGATATATAACTATGTGATGAATGCAGGTTGTGAGTCATTGGACTCGTTTTCTTGTTAAAATAGTTCATTAGAATGAAAAGGCACAACTCATAGGTCCAATGGACAGGTTGTGTGAATGAATTGTCATAAAATATGAGGTAGTTCAAGTGGTTGTTGAAGTTATGTTAAGATCACAGGTTGGACTTTAAATATTTAACAATTGACTAGATCATTCCCATTCTTGGGGTTCGTTGGAGTTGGAAAAATAAAAGTTGTAAAGGCTCTTGCAACCCAATTGTTTGATGATGAGAATCAACTAGTCCAAATTGAGCACAACTAGATGGAAATGAATCGATGCTCCAAGGGAATAACTATCAATTACCTTGCAAATACATAGCAGGTTGGCTTGACATTTCTTTTGTGTATCTTGTTGATATTTATGGATTGTAGGTTCAATTATGATATAGTATTAATATTCACAATATCTTAAGATACATAGGTAAGTATGTCTAAGAATGATTTTTAAAATGAAAGGTGAGTATTAAGTTAAATTTGGAATTTATTTTTTGGAAACATAAACTCTATTTTCAGTAATATGTTAGACAACATTCTAATATAAACTTATGGGATTTATTACAATGTTCATGTATATATTTGAAGTGACAAAGTTTAGGGTGCTTTTACTTGGAGGTCACTTATTCAACTAAATTTAAAAATATTTCTATATGTTATGAAGAGCTTGTAGAGATATTTTTGATGGAGTTAGAATGAGGTTAGGTGGACTTCATCTGCAGAAAAAGGGCAATTGATGGATATGGAAAAATTGTCAAAAGATAAAATAGCATAATTAAAATTTTGAGCTTAGACACTCTTGTGTTTGTCATGTTTATCTGTAACATAAAATTAATACAAATGTGATAACTACGTAGCATTGGTGCACAAGCTATGTAGCATTGTAATTTCCTAGTTTCATGGAGAGTTGAGATGTTCATGGAAAATTGAGATCTTCATCGAGAGTTGAGATATTTCCTTAAATCAATCCCTTGAATGGCACCTAATCCTTATTTATGAGATCTTGATAGTTATTGTCTCCATGATATGATGAAATATTTCTCAAATGAAGAATTATTTAAATCGATTTTGGAGAAGGAAGAATTGGCTTGGACTAAGTAGCCCTTCATAAAGAAGAGCAAGCAAGTTGTAGGTTTTCTTTGTAAAGGAGAGAAAGCAGGTTGCAGGCTCTCATGAATTCATTTTTCCTTTGAAAAGGAGAGAAAGAAATTTGTAGGCTTGCTCGTATATTCATTAGCCCTTTGTAAAGGAGAGAAAGCAAGTTGTAAGCTTACTTGTGAATCTTTAACCCTTTTGTCAAAAGAAGAAACCCCTTTTAAAGGAGAATCAATAATGTTGGTTTGTAGATTGAAGTGGACCAAGAAATGTCACCCATGTAGAACTCTGTTATCAATTGGCTGAGTACTCTCTTTATTTCTTACAATTTTTTTATATTTTCTTTATGTAAATGTGTTGAGAAACTGTTTGAATGAATTCGAATTAGTAATGAATCTTTACTTACTAATTTCACATCAATGTTTTAATAACAATGTATATTTCCATATTATAGATGAAGTGTTTTACCATTATCAATGGAATCTTTTTAAGTGGAAAGTTCTTGCTTATCTTTATCTTGTTGCACCTTATAAGATATTTCAATAATTTGGTTTAATATTTGAATACTAGTTTAAGGTTTAATAATGTGTAATATAGATTATTTTTTATTTTATTTAACAATAAAGCAATTTCTATATAATAGGAGGGGAACTTACAGAGATTTTGTCATTCTAATTTAATTTCACAATTTAATAATGGAACTTGGTGTTGGTCATTCTAATTTAATTTCACAATTTAATAATGGAACTTGGTGTTGGCCAAGTTTAACCGCATGTATAATTTTCTTTAAATCATTATGAAATCCACCAAAAACATAATTTGAATGGATTGTGAGGAGTATATTAATTGAATAATTCTTTATATTCACTTAAAACTTTTAGATTTTATTTTGATAATATGATATAAACATGTTGTAGATGATAATTTAGATTAAATAACCTATCATAATTATAGAAAATGAAAGTTTTCAAAAATAATTTTTTTATAGACTTAAAATCTTTAGATTTTATGTTTGATAATATAATATAAACCTCTAAATTACTTAGATTGAATAAACTATTATAGCTTTAGCAAATGTAAGTTTCTTTGTATGAAATCTTACCTCTTATTTTTTAATATTTTACTATAAACCTAAATAAGACAACACATTAAATGTTACTTTTGTTTTACTTTAAATAATTATACTATTATGCAAACAATGGTTAAATTGTCCAGGCTCATATACACATGATAAAGGGTGGCTCGCGAATTGTTTTTTAATCTTTAAATTATTCTGACTCTGTAAGTAAGTTTGAAAGATGTTTTTATAGAAATAGCTTAGTTAGTGTTATATTTGAAAATTAAGGAGATATACATGTTTATGATCTCTACCAATTAGAATTTAAATATACTTGCTTGGTTGTTTTGTGCAGGTGATAGCTCTTTACTTTTACATTTTTATATTTTTCAGAGTGGTGGTTGTGCCCCACATTTGCTTTTGTAATTTCAAATTTTTTTCTACTATTATTTTTGTTGGAATCATCTATGCCTTTGTTTTGCATAGCTTTGTCTATGCATATGTTGCCAATGAAATCTATTGGAAAAGACTTTACAACATTTGTTTGTCGCTATTGCTTCTCTTGTAATATGTTGAGAATAAAATCTATTGAAAAAGTTTACAATAATTTTGCTTTATTTGTTTATTTTTTATATGCAAAAATAAAATAAAATAGAATTTTTAGTATTATTTTTTGGAAATTTTTATAGTGGATTTTTTCTGGTTAAATTTTTCTAAAATCTAGCAGGAATTTATTGAAATCACATATTTGATGGGTAACCCTATGTAATTGAATGCCTTAGAGATTTTAAGTGTTGAATCCATATATACAATTAAAAAACTAATTTATATAACACAAATCAAAATTTCAACTCAATTTCTTCCACATAATTCTACAAAAAATTTTTAAAAATCACACTAAAAATAACTCAAAAAAATTTACACTGTTATATATACTTTGAATCTTTTCATATGTGGTGGTTCGGAAGAGAAAATCTGGAAACTTCCAGGTCAAAAGGATCTTTAGTGGTGCCCGCGAAAATCCAATTCTGCCCGCTTTGGCGGCACTGGGCCCACGCGAACTGTGTTCCTGCCTTTTTTTTGTTGACAGCTAAGCATCTTTGGTAATGTGCCCATTCGCGTGTTGCTCCTCCATCCATTCATCATTTTACTGTGCAGAGTTTGAAATTGGCGCAACCCATTAAACAATTCAACGCATTTATATTTATATATCGTGCCCTCCACCCTTTTCAGCTTTACTTTTCTGAAGCCTGCATCTTGAAATTGGATGTCATATGGGAATCAGCATTCTACCTTTGCTTTTCTCACTTCTCCATATTCTTGTTTTCCACCTTTACTTGATCATTTCATTATTCGTTTGCGCGCTCCATTATATACAGATGATTGTTTATAATTTTTGTTCTTCTACTTTTTCTTTTCTCTTGTCTGTGGGTTCTACAACATCGTTGAACTAAAATGGTGTTAACAGTAGGCAATGAACCGTGTGGTAAGATTATAATAAAATTATATTTTTATTTTTATTAAATTTATTAGATTGAGATTTGTAGTGACAAAATGTTTTTCATATGTTATAAATTTGAGTGAGTTTAATAGTTAAGAGCATGTCTTTTTTTTTAAAAGGTTACATGTTCAAATTTAACAAGGTAGAATATGTATAGATTTAGTAGTTCCTTGTCCCACAAACAAGAGGTGTCATACATCAATGTTCAAAACCAAAAAGGTAAAATATGTATGCCTTTATATACTTAGCAGTCAAATCTATGCAGGAGTGGATCTCTTGTCCCACAAACAAGAGATGTCATAAACCAATTTGGTGTTACATTTAGAATGTTATTACATTTAAAATTAGATAATAATAATAAATATTATTACATTTACATATTAGGATCATGCAATTGAAGAAATTGAAGTATCTCAAAAACAGTCTTAGCAGTCTTAGCAGTCAAATCTATCGAGAAATAGATTCCTTGTCTCACAAATAAGAGATGTCATAAACCAATTTGGTATTACATTTAGAATGTTATTACATTTAAAATTAAATAATAATAATAAAAAAAAATATTATTACATTTACATATTAGGATCATACAATTGAAGAAATTGAAGTATCTCAAAAACAGTCTTCAAAATACTGTTGTTTGAAAACGGAGAGAACCAATCCATTAATAACTTCAAAAGAGAAAAAGGAGGCAAGTTCATGTTCAAGCATTGAAGGAAAAACAGAGTGGGAATTGCAGCAATAGGCTGTGGGAAACTTGCAAATATCTGTGACTCTAGTTGACTGTACTCCAGAGTGAGCACCCTCTGTGAATATGAGAAAAGAGAGCTCTGTAATCTGTAGTATTCTTTGACAAAAATAGAATATGTTTTTTTAGTGTTGAAAAATTTATCCCGCAATAAGATTTTCTCCACATAAATGTGTGTGTTCTATATGATTACCGTAGGGCTGTGTTTCTGTCGCCCTATCACCCTGTCAATGGTATTCAACATGGAATATTAAATGCAAGTACATGGAATATTAAATGCAAGTACAGTAACTTAGGCCTGTAATTTTCGTGTTGTGTATGGCTTTTTGAAGCTCGGTCTATTCTCATTGTGTTCTTTGCTTTTCTCTTCCTGGTTAATCCTGCTGTCTGCATCGATTTCAGAGGCACTAGAGTCATGAAATGGTGCAGAAAACCGTCATACAGAGATGCAAAAATAAATATGAAAACTTACATTGAATGTCAACACCTTTCCATGTTCTTTGCTTTTTTTGTCATGGTTAGTCCTGTCGTGAAATGGTGCAAAGATTCGTGGTAAAGAGATGCAGTCATAAATATAAAAACTTACAGTGAATCTGAAGAGCTTTCCATAGGGTAATTCAGTCACTGCAGCTTATAGGGTGTTGAATATGAAAGAAGAACCTGCCATACAGTCACTGCAACTTATAGAGTGCTGGAGAGTTTATTCCAAAACTTAATAGAATTTTTTCAACACTATTATGCAGCAATTATTATACAAATTTTCATGAAGTGTCGGAAAAATTATATCCAAGATTCACCCCATTTAAATATTGGCCATTTTCTGACCAGTGCCCTAAAAGTGAATGTAATTATCAAACAAAACATACAAATTCAGAAGGAAAACAAAACCCTTGCATTTCGAAGTTGTACAGAAACTCAGTGATGAATATGAAAACTTACAGTGAACATGAAGAGCTTTCCATGGGGTAATTCGGAGACTGCAACTTATAAGGTGTGAACATAGGGATTAGTTTTCCAACCAGATTTGGAAAGTCATTTCTTTCCAGCACTATTTTAGAGCAATTACTTAAAAAAAAATCCGCAAGATCCGAAAAAGATTGCAAAATGATTTACGATGTGAACACAGTATCAAATTCTTAATCTTTAATTTCAGATTATGTTATCTTCAGTGACATATATTGATCTTTAGTTTGTTTTAACCCCTTTCCTCTCTCTGCTTATGTCTGCACAACGCACTAGGTTTGAGACAGAAGTGGGAGGAGGACTCTATCAAGGGATCTTACAGGGATTCTGTGTGCTTATTTTGATGGGGTGGCACAACACAGAATATGCCTTTGTAGAGTTTATATTATTTCTGTAGAAGGTCAGTAGATCCAAATATATTGGAATGGAGGCACTGGATCCAATAACAAAGCAGAGGCTATGGCTGGTCTTTTATCTTTTTGTGATTTTCTAGACATTCAAAAGCTTCAAATTTTTGGGGATTCAACAGTCATTATCGATCATGTTCAGTCAAAACATGTCATAAAAAAACATCAACTTAACAGGATGGCTGAACAGGATTGAGGCTTTATGGAGCAGCAGGGAAGATTATTGACAAGGAAAAAAACAAGATGGCGGATGCTCTATCAAAGAGGGGTTTTTCATCTCAACATGAAGTCTGGATGATGCAGATAACAGTGGGCAACAAAACTTTCCAGATTCAGGAATTTTGCATGCCAGGTACATAACTCCCTTTTTTCATTGCCATTAATCTGGTATGTATCTGGTACCCACTAAATAGAATTCTTTTTAAAAAATATTTTTAAATATTCTACCTTTGGGTTAGATTACAGCCTTATATTTTACCTGTTCAAATGTTGAACTATATGACCAATCTGATGAAGATCTGTTATATAAGCATTTTTATTGACCATCCCACTGATATTGGCTTGATTCACAAATGTTAGCGATATCTTGTCATCTCGTACAAATTTCCTCTATATGAATATAATAGAAATATAGTTTTTTAGTGCTGAGAATAAAAGGATAGAAATCAGACTGTGCAAATAACCAATGGATCGAAAATTACTGCAGGTATTGGAATCCGCGGCTTGAATGCTGCAAGATTTCAACATTTTCCAGTATTTAATGCATTAAAGTCGATGAAATGAAGCATATAAATAGCTGAAGAATTCATTTGGACGATAAAGAACATATTATGCTCCCAAATGTCAAGGATATTATGGCATGATTAAATGAGAAAATTTTAAAAGAATGAGAAATTATTGAATAGGTTGGGAGAACAATCCCGATCCCATTGTTTTCTTTGCAGAAGAAATTGCAGCCTAAACAGCGATGCAGAGGATCTCTAACGCTGAATCAGCGCGAGATGTAGGAAGATGCACAGCACGAGAGGTAGCCATTAGTCCTTCTCCAGAGGAGGCGCCCTCGCCCTCATTTTTGGGCGATTTGTTGTTGGAAGTTGGATGATAATACATGCGCGATGTCTGAGGGCAGTGAGATTGAAACCTGGTAACGATCCTTATACCGGCATCCACCATTTCCATGTATTTCGCCATCTGCGCCAATAAATTGACGTTGCCGCCCCTACAAAAATAAACAGAGCTTAAGTAATCAGCGGAGGGATCTCAAAAGAAAGAAAGGAGCAGCGGCAGATGAAGTCTTCCACCACCACCGGGAGGAGGAGGAGGAGGACGACTTCGTCGACATGGGAATGGAACTGCAATCGTGTAGGGATGGTAAACTTATACAGTTGCGGCGACCCGTTGTTCTTCGGAAAGTAGTGGGAAGGGCGGCCAAATTCGCGTGATTTCCTCGCGTCCGTCACTCCCAATGCAAATCCACCTTGGCGGCAGCAAGGAATCTTCCTCCTTCCTTCAGGCATCTGGTTCAGCGCCTGGCTGTCCATATGACCGTCGGCGCCCGCGTCGGAACCCGGCGACTTCCAAACGTTTGGGATCCGCCCAAAACAAAGTTCCAACTTCCAACGCATTAACCAACGAAGTCGTGACACGTCAGCCGACATTTGCGGCAGTCCATTTCATAAGCGGAGGCTGTGGCTGTTGAGACGTTGGAAACCACGTTTACCTTCCCATATTTCCGTAACTTTTCATTTTCACATTAATTGATTTATTATTTATGTTTTTAGCACCTTCCACGTTTCTATACCGAAGATTTCATTAATTTTTCCACTAATTCTGGAACAAATTTTTGGGTTTGTTTTGGTTTTGTAGTTGAAGTGGGTGGGAGTAATATTTTATTCCTAGCTATAGCATTAGAGTTATAATTTTTATTCACTAAATGAATAACTCTAATAACATTGTATCCACCTCCATCCATTCATTTATGAAATGTAAAATCAATGGCTTATATAATATGGCCTTTGCCTTGTTGTAAGACTTTTCTAATTCTGAATTTGTTATTTAATTCACAAGTGGAAGTAAGGAAAAATATTATTGTGGTTTGTCATCGCTGCATGAGTTGTTTATTAGTTTTCAAAGGTTTATTAAGTTGTCTGTAAACTTCACACATGAGGAAGTTGTTCTATAGTTGTATGGTTTGATCTTTTGGGCATTTGAGAGATTGTACAAACTATTATTTTGTTAGTAGAGATTCATACATGGGCCGTACGTGTAATGTACCCAATCCCTTGATCATGTTTAGGAAGGTGAGGTAATCAACTTTTCCTCTTAATCTTAACACAATTCTAAAGCCACTTATGAGCTCATGGATGCATTCTACTCATCGAGAATGTCCAATCACTTTGTTCTCGTTCAAATCTGAGCTCTAGACAAGAAGCCGTGGCCTTTTGAAGATATTGGACTTCTCCTCTTGATAACATCATCATGCCTATGTGGCATGCAATCCCATATGGCATTATAAGTTGACACATCACTCCATGCCAAATAAGTTTTGGTGCAACAATACGTCACACTGCAAAGTTTGTTTCGTTATGTGACATATCACTTTAAAAATTATCTTTCTTGCGAAATGTTTTATCATGCTCTACAAGACTTTCTCCAATATGACATTGACAAGCTATTTTATTAACATATGGTTGGAACAAGATAGTTCATCATTAAATTCTCAACTTGGGATACTAACACTTGCAAGATGTCATGCACTCTATGTGCAGGGCACAGATTCTAAAATTCCAATAGTTTTCTAACATGCCTCTACAAAAAGGAAATTGCAACCCAAAGCCCAATCACCCTTAGCAATGATCCATATATTTGAACACTTGATAATGCTAATGTAAGCCTTGCTCTCACCAAAAGATCTCCTTGGATGATTTATGTAATCTATTTTTCTATAGATCATAGTTCTCAATGTTAGAAGGCTTTCATTAAAAAAACACTAACAATTAATTGGAAATTAAAGCATACTTGCAGGAAATTAAAACACATGCTTTCCAAAGAATATAACACTTGAGATTTCAAATATGTAGGGCTTCTCTCATAGTGATACAATAAATGACCTAGTCCTATGATAAAATGTATTTTTGCTCTATTATTATACTACAACCATGAATGGATTATAAACTTGCAAGTAAATAGCCTATTTCTACAACCAAGCATTCTACTGGAAATGAAACAAATAAAAACCAAGAAGAAAATTAACATTAATGAATGAAAACAAACAAAATCAAAACTAGAACATACATCTATAATATATACAAAGAACTTACACAACACTCTACCTTAGAGTGGGCCCCCTCCAAGGGTTTAGCCTGTGTACTAGCTATGTGATCACCAGATAAAATTAACTCACAATCATGCACAATACAACTTTATATTGATATATTGGAAAGTGATAACATCCATATTCACACACTATCCCTCCCCCTGATAGTGATGGTAACTAAAATTTATACATGGGTAGAGCATATTCCAGTTCCAAAATGGAATGGCAAGAATCCTCAAATTCAGGGCTTATAATCTTCTAGTGTAACCAATAATAAAGCGGTGTGACCCATGGTTTGATCATGAATTCTTAACATACATATACCAAAACAGTTTGTTGTTGGTCTTATCCATTGAAGTGTTTAATGCTCTCAATCTATCATCATAATAGAGGATAGACTTAGAGTTGGAGGTTGTCACTTGCTTGATCACATGTACAAAGCCCATTATGATGTTATCAGATAATGAATACACAAGTGCCATTTAGTTGAAATGAGCATTGGTTGTTTGATCGTAGGTGCCCTATTTTGGTCATGTGAAAACTACTTTGCTCCAGCCTTTATTGCATGCAAAGATCCTCATGATGACCTCGAGGACATGTTAGAGGTGTGCTACAAGTTATATCAATAAACCTTATTAAAAATTGTGTATGAATTGTAGTTGCATAATGAATTTAAAAATCTATATTGTGAAAAAATGTAATGATATTTGTGAGCATATGAAAATCTGCCCTTCAACCATTAAAATTAGAATTATTTCCTTTCACATCATCCCACATGGTTGAACTATTGGATTCATGGCATATTTGTGGCATTTTTTTATTAAATTTTGAATGGGTTGTTGCAGGCCTCATTCCGTAGCAAGTTGTTATAGGCTTGACTTATGTAATTAAATTTTTAGACTCCTAAGAACCTTGTAGTTGTAGCAACTATCATAATGACTTTAATATGTGGCAAGGAATATACAAAATCCATGATTGAAAAATCCATAGCACGTGAACATTTAAATCAAAACTTTGTAACAACATATCCACACATGCAACCTTATATCCCTTAATGTTAATATAAAATGCAATAGAAAACACCTTGAGTTTAAATCCCACATATAGGTATTAAAATTGATAAGGCGGGGTTATAGGTAAATGAAAAGGGGTTAAAAAGAAGGAAAAGAAGATGCCAAATTATGGTAATTTTGCAACTCCTCATCTCCCCCAAATTGAATATGTTGTGTGTTCTTATGCAACCTTGTATTGTTGCATCAAACAAATTGTAAGGACACATACTAAATAAGGCTTCTTTTTTCCAATGCATACCAATCAAATTTTCTCAAGGTGATGACTCCTCCTTGAAGCAAAGACCAATTTATGGAGTATCATTCAAATCTACAAAAGGAAATAGGTTGATTTGACATAGGACTATAATGTTTCCCTTCTTGTCAACTAGGCATTCTTGTTGGCCTTCAAACAATGATTTACGCATGTGTCTAGGTTGGGTAACAAGCATTTATACTAATATAAGATACCATGGATTTCCCTACTAGAGGTGATATATAATGCCTTTATAGATTTGCAACAACTAATAGATGACCTATTTTTTAGCATAACATGCCAAAAGGAGGTCTGAAGTATGGGTGTTATAATATTCGTAGTTGTGGTTACCATTGAAGAGGCTGGAAACATAATCTATCTTTGAGTATTCCACAGACATTACATGTAGTGTACAATATTTTTATGAATTTCACAGCCCAGAAAGCACCTTTGTAAATGTAAGAAATGATTTGCAATCCACATACCATATGTTATTCAACCTTCAATGAGTCTCAACTTGATTTTTTACTTAATGGTTCTTGTGGGGTAACATGTTCCTTTTTTAGTGATTCCTTAGCTTGTCCATGTTAGTTGCTTTTTTTTCTTTGTTGTTTCCTATGGAGCAACAATTTTTTTTCTTCTACTCTTGTTACTGGTTCTTGTGGAGCATCAACAATGTCTCTTCTGCTCCTACTCTAGGTTCTTGTTTGACAACAACAAGGCCCTCTATTGTAGGTTCCTATGGAGCAACATTAGGGTTTCTTAATATGGGTTCTTGTGTAGTAGCATCAATGCTTGATGTCGAAACACATGTCTTCTTCTTGAACATTTTTTGTCCTTCTCTCTCTCTCTCTCTCTCTTTGATATTTAGGGAGGTGTTGGATTGGATTTGAAATGTGGATGAAGAGTATGATGATGCCATCATTTAGATGGAGTGGTGAAGGTTTTGGATCAAACAAGGGTGGGGTTGGTATGGGCATGAGATTGATGGCGTGGTCATGAAATGTAAAGGTGATGATGTCCCACACCCCTCCCCCCACACACACACCAAATTGAAGACTTTTTCCATCCTTGAAAAAATAACAAATGGTAAAGAATTATGATAGAAAATATAATACACTTAAGTGGGTTTTCAAATACAAATATAGAGTATTTAATGAATCTGGTAAACAAATAGAAATAAGAAGCATATCTGTACCTCTCTAAGAATTTCATGAAACTTACAGCAAGTATATGATCTTCTATAGCAAGTTCTTCACACATTCTCATTTCATAGAGCAAACATCATTGAAAATTAGTGCCAAGGACTATCAACAAATTCCCCTCTTGGTTTGGAGATATATTTATTGAATCTTTGAGGGAAGGCTACTTCTACAATAACTTGTTTTGCTACAGGTTCACACAGGGCAATAATATTTTCCTCTTGGAGAATTTCGTCAACCAATTTCTCTATTATTGCTTCTTTTGTGGCAACAATAGGGCCTTTTGAGAATGGTTCTTGTGTAGCAACCTCAGGGTCTTTCGAGGTTGGTTCTTGTGTGGCAACCTTTAAGTGTGTAGGTGTTGGTTCTTGAGTGACAACGTGTATTTCTTCTCTTTTATGAGTTTCCCCTGTAGTTGGTTCTTGTGTGACAACCACAGGGATTATTGGAATTGGTTCTTTTGTAACAACACTAATATCATCCTTAGAACTTTGTTATTTCTTTTTCTTTTTATAACAGTGGTGGATTTCTAAATTACTACTAAGAATAAAAACATTCTGCAAGATCATAAGACATGGTTAAATGTTTGAAAATGAATGAAATGTTCTAGACAATATTAGTAGCAACCAGGTAGCAAAAGAAACCTTTGATGGATTGCTAGCAAAAAACTATATTTATTCAACAACGATTGAAACTGGAAAGGTAGCTTGGCATTGTAAGTGAGCCAAGTTACTTTATTGGGTGGGTTAGGAATGGGTGGACCAAGAAGTTATGGAGGTCTTGTGGAGGAAAGAAGCAGGATAAACCCGTGATGTGATAATAATGGTTACATGAATAATATCATGAGGAAATTATTAGCTTTCAAAGTTAACCACATATACAAATGAAACTTCATTAACTTCAACGGAAAAAGTGAGCTAGGAAAGATGCATTAGCATACTATGATGCTTATTGTATTCTTGAAGGGGTCTTGTGCAACAATAGAACCATTGGTGTAGAAATGGGACTTGACTTATATATCACTGGTCTTCCATTAATTGTCATAGAAATTCATTATTCACCTTGCACTCTATCTACAACTTTATGGAATGTCCTTGTGTTGTTATAAGTAAACAATTGGAAAAATTCTATATCAAGTTCATAGACATGGTTCATTTAAGGACTTAGCATTACATGATAGCACACTTATTTGTATTTCTTGGTCACATTCCCATTTCATGATTGTTTCCCTTCAAAAATTACTCATTTATGGGTTGACCTCTATGATCCTACTTCAACCTGTGAAAAAACTAGCATTTTGCCTGCAACACAAGGTGAGACTATGGAGGAAAATATTTATGAGTACTTTCTTCCTATAATAAGAATAATTTTTTTTGTAAGTATGTGTATAAATTAGATCTTTTAAGGGATTCATTAAAAATTTTAATTTATTACCCGTCGAGGATTGGTGGTTAGCCTAGACTACCCAGTAGTATTTTGGTGATAAATTATTCATATACTGTATGCTTGAAGTGATTTCAAATCTAAATTAAAGTAAGTTCATAGGGATATCTCTAGCATAAACAAGTTTTGAATTTTTTTGAAATGATATGCCAAAAAATCTAAGAAACATGATGCAAGGCATAGTTGTTTTGGATTTTTGGCCTAGACCAAAGTCACGGATTTTGACATAACCATTTTGTTTCATAATGGATTTAATTGATTCAAATTGGAGATGAAATTAGATCCATGTACACATAATAAATAGAAATGGTTTTTCAAATCAATAATTGATATGGTAAGTGTACTAATGAACAACCTAAAAAACATAGTTCTAGAAGTGTAGATTTAGGATAGACAATTAGTAATTAGGGATTAACTTTCTCACATCGTATCAAAATGAAATGATTCAAGTTACATTTTAAAATAGATTCGTAGGAGAGTATACCCTAGAGACATGTTTAAAATATACATCCATTTTGTCTCCCAATATTTGACTATCCCAACTCTATTTTCTAACAATTTCACTAGGTCAAAATGTTGTTGGTCCAATAAATATGCTATTTATATAAAAATATGAGCTAGGTATTTTATAGTTTAGGTGGATGTTCTATCACAATGTAATGTCTTCCTCTACCAAAATTTCCCAATACCCATTTCCTGGACATTATAATATGACCTTCAGAATATCTATGACTCTTTGATGATTTTGTAGCAAATCTTTAATGAGAGTGATTATATATATATATATTATATATAATATATATATATATATATAATATATATATATAATATATATATATAACACTTCCTTGAAAATGTTTTTTTCCTACATGATGAAGCTTTATGAGGTATCAATTGAAAACTTTGTTACCTTCATGTTCTTTGTTTATGTAGTGTTGGTGATATGGGTTGTCATGATTCCTTTAGTGGACTTAGAACATTTACCACAAATTCAACAATGGAGAGATATGAAAATTGTGTCTAAATTGATGAATATGAAGCTCCAACACTAAAATTCCAATTGGAAGACAACAAATATGAAGTGCACTTGTACCAAATTACAATAATATTTGCATATAGATAGATTTTGGGTTGAACCAAGTTTTCAACATGATTTATTTTTTAATTGCTTGGGAAATCCTTAAAATCTAGTGTCCTTGATGCGAAAATGATGACAAGGAGTAGTGAATTTGGTAATGATAGTCTTGTATTATAAACACATGTGATATTAATAGGTTTCCCAAGGTTATATGATGCTTTCTAAGAAGATATTATTATTTCTTGGAAAAATAATGGGCTCACATATACATGCTCATCAATACCACCTTTGATAGGAATCCTTCTTTAGCACATCATCAAGTAGAAGTTCCTTCTAGAATCATTTGCAGTCATCCTTAAATGTATTTCACTTAGCTTACTAGAGACATTCAGAGTGTTAGAAAATGCTTCTAGAATATTGTCATAGCAAACCTTGTTTATAAAACTATTTAATAACAAAATGATTATGCTTTATCTATATGATGAAACTTCTAAGGTGGTTTCCTTACAAGGGATAAAATATAGAGTATGGTACTTGCTACATGTGTGCTTTGTATCATCCAAGTCACCTCTCCAATGGTGGTGAAATTTGTGAAACTCCTAAGTTCAATTAGGAGAGAATAGAAGGAGTATGGCAATGGTACCTTAAGTATGAACACTTAGAGTTACATGTAAATACATTTCAACTAGACAAACTTTTAGATCAAAGAGACAAGCTATGTTCTTATATAGGATATCAAATGAAGGTTTTTTGAGGTACGTGTTAAATTATTTAGACGACTATTGTCATGTATGATATGTTGTATCGGGCACGACGAGGGGGTCACGTGGGTGGGGGGTAGCCCCCTTTGCTCATGGGATCGTGGGGGGGTGATATCTCTGCTTGCTAGAGGTTTTTAAGGGTGAAGTAGCCCCCTTGCATGGAGTTTGTGGCAGTGCCCCAAAATAATAATAATAGTAATAATAATAATTTGGGAGATTTTTTGCGTCCGTAGTTTTTGGGTGAAGGTGGTTTTTCCCATGGTTTTGTAGATTGGTAAAAAAAAAATACACTTATATTCTAATCCTAGGTTAATGGATTGGGGATTTATGAATGCTATGGCATGTATATAATGTAGTGTAACATTATAAAGGATTATAATGAAAAATCAATATGGTTTTCCAAATTTTGGGTTCCAAAGAAAAATCTCTATATATATTTACTATAATTTCCATTGCATATTTTATGTTAGTTTTAAGAATTTTGTTACAGGTATTATTTATATAGGGTTAAAACCTTCAATTTAATAATGGAGGTGGAATAAAATTCTAATTGGGGTTATGCATTGAAAAACTGCTTGCATAATGTGATTGAGGCTTTCACTTATGGCTGGAACATATACTTGTGGAAGATTTTCCAGCAGCCTAAATCCCTCTCAAATTATAGCATCCTAAGGTAACAATAGGGGTTTCCACAATAGGATCCATCCACAACCATGTTGTATCCATGTTCCTCTTTTTTTTAGTGTATCATAGAAGATTAATTGAGGTTCGAAATTTGATTCGTAGCTAGGTGAGATATGAAAGAGGAATCATTAGAGGTTGTTTACTATAGAATCTAGTTCAAATTGTGGTATGATAGAATGAGATCCTAACATAACAACTATGGGAACCTAAAGAGTCTATAGAATGTATCATCATCTAAATTACAAAATTGATATAAGGAAAAATTGACATAATTGCCATGGAAAATGTAAAGAGCCCGTCACATATCTCATTATTCATGAAAGTTTTCCATGCTTTGTTCCATAGAATCTAAGTACTAATTTGAAAACATATGATATTTTAATGTATTCCAAATAAAAATAATGGAAGACTTGTGAATTTCATAAGGCATACCTTCTTTAAACAAACTCTCCTTAACTTCCCCCCTACTGGAATCATTATTCATCACTACTTCTTCCTTCTTCTAAGATTCCCACAAAAGTGATTAGTATTATGGGTGGCTCTTACAACACCACAAAACAAAATCTTTTTAACTTAACTCATGCATCTATATTACCTATATTAAATGCAAAACATTACATATGATATCTCATAAAGACGGTAGTATGCGGTTCCTCTTTGCTTATTCTTGTACCATGTTTTGCACTAAAAACAAATGAAAGAAATAGTGTTGCTCCACTAACATCTCCCCACAAATGGTGCCAAAATGATGAGCTATTGTATTACTGTATAATTGGAAAAAGATGGCTCATCATTAAATTGTCAAATCAAGGTACTAATGCTAGTGGGATGTCATACATTATATGTGTAGACTACATATTTTTAACTTCCATAGGTATTCCAACATGCTTTTGCAAAAAGGAAATTGCAATATCACACTTCATAAACTCAAATCCCATTCACTCTAAACAATTTTAATACTTGAACCCTTGATCATGCTAATGGAAGCTTTGTTGTCACTAGGATATCTCCTTGCATTATTTGGGTAATTATTTTTTCTATAGATCATAGCTCTCATTGTTGGAAGCCTCTGATTAGAAAAACAATAACTATGAATTGGAAATTAAAGAATATTTGCAGGAAATTAAACACATGCTTTCAAAAGATTCTAATACTTAATATTTCAAGTCTAATGTATGGCTCTTATCAGAGTGATACCATTGGTGACCTAGAGTCCTGTGATAACATGTATTTTGCTTTGTTATTAGATCGAAATCATGAGTAATTTCTAAACCTGCAATTAAATAACCTATTTTTACAATCGAGCTTTCTACATGAAATGAAACTAATAAAGCAAGGAAGGGAATTAAAACTAATGAATGCAAATAAATAAAATTGAAACTATAACACACATCTATAATATATACAAAGATCTTACACAATGTCTTCCCTTGGAGTGCCCCCCCTATAAGGGTTTGACTTATGCTTTAGTTATAGGATCACCAGATCAAACTTAACTTGTAATCATGCACATAACAACTTTATATTGTATTGGAGTGTACTTATAGAGTGGTAACATCCTTACACACAAAATATCCCTCTCCCTAATACTGAGTACGACTTAATATTTATACATTAGCAGAGCATATGCTAGTTCCAAACATGGAATGACAAGAACCCTCAAATTTAGGGCTTACAATGTTCCAATATAACAAATAATAACGTAATGTGATCCACAGTTGGATCATTTGTGCTTAATATACATATACCAAAGCAACTTGTTTGAAGGCTTTCACTTGCTTGATCATGTGTACAAAGGCTGTCATGATGGTATTTGATAATAAATACATAGGTTCTAGTTAGTTGAAATGATGCTCTATTTGTTTGGTCCTAGGTACCCTATCTTGGTGATGTGAAAAATTATTTGTTCCGACCTTTATTGCATGAAAAGACCCTAACGATGAATGGAGTACATGATGAAGCTGCACTACATGTTATATCAACAAATTTACATGGTATGATGTAAACTGTAGCTTCCTAATGAATTTAAATTTTCCTGTATGTGGAAAAATGGAATGATAGTTGTGGGAATATGAAAATTTTCCCTTCAACAATTAAATCAAAATAATTTCTTTCACATATTCCCACATGGTTGTATTGTTGGATTCATGGCATATTCATGGTATTTTTTCATTAAAATTCTGAATTGAATCCTATAGGCCTGTTGATGTCCCGAAAATCGTTACATCAACATCGGGGGATAACCACCCAGTCCGGACCTTAATACAACTCCTTTTCTGTTTGGGATGGTGGCTCTGACTGGATATAATGGGACCAGTTTCCCAGTAATGAATAAAAGGGGGTGGATGAATGATTG
>APFE031302052.1:70866-115612 GCA_000404065.3 Pinus taeda
GGGTAGCCCCCCTCTACGGGGTTCGGGGCAGCACCCCGAGAAAATTTTTTTTGGACCCTATATTAGGTTGGGCGAACATACCTATGGTTTTCGGTCCACAGTTTTGGACTCGATGGTTTTCGGTCCATGGTATTGGATGCTTCGGCATGTATAAATATGTATTGTAACATTGAAAGGAATATAATGAAAAATCAAGCTGGTAGTCTCGTTTTGAGATCCAGTGGGAAATCTCTGTGTATATGTGTTTTATGTGTTATGCTCTCGCATTTTATTTTTCCTGTGATTTTAGAATTCGTATGCAGGTAATTTCTGTACAAGGTTAAAACCTACAATTTTATCTTTAAAAAGGACCAAGTAATGGCTGGTGTAAATACAAGGGCTAAACCATAGGAAGCAAACGAATGGAATACAGAAAGGTTGAAACAAAGTATCATTGATAGGATAAGACAAATGTACTCTATCTGTCCATAACAAAGTTTAGACTCACGAAAATTTTTCTGTTTCAGAAGTTGAAGTTCAATAGAAAGTCAGAGATAACTGGTTCTTCCCAGTGAATCGCCATTGTTGTGGTCACCAACAACCCCCCCTCTTTTGTTTGGTATTAGCAATAACACCGAGCAAATGGGGGACCCTTAGTAAAAAATTCAACAAAATCCCCATGAATATTTTTGTTTTTTCCTTAGAATCTTATCGCAGCAAAGCAAAGGAAACACTTCTTTTGTAAGTGTATCAAACCACGAAGAAGCGATGCTAAATTCATCGCATCGCATTTACCATAAGCGCTCTTAAAAGGAGAAGCTTAAGAAATCCCCGATGGCCAATGTGCGACGTCACATATCGCAGCAGCCGCATAGAGTAAGACGCAATGACTAATATCCGCGATTTGTGATTTGCGATTTGCGATCTCTGATCCACAATCTGTGATCTGCGATGATCCGATATTGTGATACCACAATGTTATAATACAAATCTGCGATCTGCGATAAGCGTGAATCTTGCTCAGCACAACATTCAAGGAAAGTTGTCCATTAATCAGAATTAGGCGCGCGCCTGTAAAAAGGAATTAATGATCGTACGAATGGCTACTTTTCGTTTTTCGAAGAGTCAGTTCACTTTGAATGTCATGATTATACACACGCAAGATCTTAAGCTTTCATATCAATCTTTATTTTCATTTACTCTTTTCCTTTACGCAAACTATAAAACAAGAGATAAAATGGAGTAATTTTTTTTGCAGGAATATTCTAAGGAAAAGAGGAAAGCGCCGATGCTCGGAGAACACAGAAGAGACCTCTTCAGAAGCAGAAACCACATGCGATAGGACTACAGATTCCAGAGTATCACTCAGCAGATGCTAATGAACGATAGGCCATCTGAAGCTCAGAATCAAAGGCGCACAAAAGCAGCATGATTACAAGGATACCGGAAGCTTACACGACATAAAAGCCCAGAATGAAGAACGAAGGCAGTTTCCAATCCAGAGAATTGCTCGGAAAGTAAAGTCTTCTGACTCATCAAGTCATTCGCGAAGACAGAAAACCGAAATAGCAAAAGTAGATCCAGTTTGAGGAAAATTTGAGTTATTACCAAGTATACACTCAGTCAGTGGGAGATTCTCTAAAATATCTGATAGTTTATCAAAAAAGTGGTGCCGACACTTGTTACTTCTATTTTTATAACACACACAAAGGGAAAGGCAACCAACCGACTCTTCTTAGATGAATGCTGCACACTTACAGCACTAAGGAGAAAATACAGAAATAGTTCAAAGTTAGATTTAATTTTAGAAATAATTTTCTTTATCAGAGGGATGGTCATTTGAAAACCGGATCCCAAATTTATGTAATTAAGTTAATTAGTTAGTTCAGTAGGTATTTAAACCCTTCTCAGGCATTTAGAGAAGGGTTGGAGATTTGCAAAAAACTCGTACCTTCAGAACATGCCACTTTTTCGCCCTCAGAGGTGGTTTTGATGAATGGATGGATCAAGGTTTATTAATGTTTGCATCTGATATCTGCTACTGATGTTGCACTTCTGTACTCTTAGTAGATTTTAGAACAAGGAGAGATAAATCATGGTTGCTTAAAGCTTATGAGTGGAACCAGTCATAAATGGTACTTTTATCTCTTGACTATTGCTGCTTATGTTCTTTAAGTGATTTATAGTTTAAGTTGTTTATATGTCATTATATGAATGTATGGGTTATCATTTGGCACTTTTGTACGGTGGATTCATATTGTTTGTATCTGACATATAAGTAACTCATTATGCGATATGCTGCTCATAATTGTTTTGCCTAACTTCTTATGCAAAATAGTTTATCTTTAATGATTTCTATTCTTATGATAGCTGAATTATCTTTATTACCAGTTATTGTTCAAAATCTTTTTAGATCGCATAATGGAAGATATACACCCTGGGTTAGTGTAGATTAGATGTGTTGTTTCTTACTAGACTACAATAGCATAGAGTTAGTTTAGAGAGTCTAAATTAGATTTGCTTTAAATTCCCCTTAGATCAACATAGTACAAACTCTACACACACACACACACACACACACACACCCAAGGTCGGGAAACTGGTCCCGTCATCCCCAGTCGGACCCGCTATACCAAACGGATAAGGATCTGCCAACCAAGGTCCGGACCGGGTGGGTATCCCCCTTGTTGTCGACCCGATTTTAGGGGCTTCAACAAACTCATGTAGGCTCAGAAGCCCAACAGTCGCATGTATTCAAACACCAACATTGTGTATAAATATAGGAGGAATTTTCCTCATTTTAAGTCACTCATCTCATCACATCTCTCTCTATCTACTGCGCAGAAAAGATTCTCTTCTCCACTGCGGAGAAATGGGTCTCTCTCTCACACATTTGAAGCCAAAAACTGTTGAAACTGAAGCTACAACTGCAGAAGTAAATATTGACCTACGTGGACTAGAAGATCTCTTCTTTGAAACTTTGTTGTAGGTCCATCTGTATCTCCTCTGAAAGCCACAACTTTTGGTGGTGGAATGAAGTCAGTCCGACGAACGGTTTGCAAGTGCAGAAGTAAAGATTGACCTGTGTGGACTAGAATATCTCCTCTTTGGAACTATGTTGTAGGTCCATCTAGATCTCCTCTAAAAGCCACAACTTTTTGTGGTGGAATGAAGTCAATCCGACGAACGGCTTGTGAGATATCATCTGCCCTAGTTTGATAGAAGCCGCTAATGCTGACGCTGCTGATCTAGGGTTTGCTACTGCTGATATGAATCAGATTTATTGTACTATTTATCTCTATTGAATTATTGAATATAAAAGAATATTTGATCAAAGGGTTTCCCCACACATTGTGGGGTTTGTCCCTAGCTAGCCGCCACATCTTGTGTCTCTTGTCTTGGCTTGTTTTCTGTCGATCATTTAATGTTCTATCTGTACTTTACTTTATGTACATGTGATTGCTAATCTATGGAATATAATAAGAAAAAGAATTAAATTGTTATAAGAATATAACATACCATAACCTAACATGGTGTCAGAGATGAGGTGAAGACAAAGCCCAAGCAAGAGCAAGAGCAATTACCAAAGAGAAGATTGGCAAAGCTATCCTAAAAGAACGATGGGATCCTCAACACTCTTTCCTGCCAAAGACAAGCTCCATGAGAAAGCTAACTATCACAGATGGAATATGTCTATTGATCTAACCCTGGAAGATCAAGGAGTGTTGGGTCACGTGAGAGGCAATATTGTTGAGCCTCCATCAAATGCACCTTCTGCTTCCATGAACAAATGGAAGAACGGAGAAAATAAAGTGAAGAAGATCATCCGAGACTCTATCAACAAGTGCTTGGTGGCCTACATCTCTGATCTAGACACCCCCAAGGAAATATATGATAGACTGGTGAGTTTATTTAAAGTTAATGATGCAATAAAGTTTTGTTTCTTAGAAATAAGCTGAGGGAAATCAAGAAGGGTAAAGATGAGAGTATGCAAGCATACTTCTTAAGAATCACCGAGATCAAGAATGATCTCCTATCTATTGGGGAAACTATTACTGATAGAGAAATGGCACTCACAACTCTTGGAGGATTACCATCCAAATGGTATGTGTTCAATACTACTCTTCTAAACAATAATGTAATTCCTGGTTTCGAGGAATTAATGGCTAGATGCATTCAAGAAGAAACAAGGGTAGAAGAGTAGGAAATTCCCTTGCTTAAAGGTCCTCCTGTTGCTTTTTCTTCTCATGCTAAGAAAAGAAATAATTCTGGGTCTAAATCGAAAAGAAAGGCTGGATCTAAGGGTGGAAGAAAAGGACAATGTTTCATTTGCAATAAAGCAGGTCACTATGCAAGGGAATGCCCTGATAGAAAGGACTCTCACCATGATGATGATCAAAATCCCTCTCATGGTAATTGAAAGAATGGAAAATTCAATAGCAAAGGTAAAAGGAATGCTGGAAATCAAGGAAGAGGGCAACCATTCAAGAAGGATAGAAATTCTAGGTATGAACCTAACACTGTTGACAATAAGGAGGCTAAATATTATCTACCAGCTGCTCTATCTACCTCCACTCCTTCAAAATCAATGGGAATTTGGCTCATTGATAGTGGTGCCTCAAGACACTTCACTGGTTACAAAGAAGTACTCCATAATCTGGTAGAGAAATAAACTAACCTGGAAATTGTCCTTGGAGATGACATGAAATACCCAGTGAAAGGTGTAGGCAATGTTTCTCTCAAATTGAATCAAGGTAATACGATTCACTTACAAGATGTATTATATGTACCTGATCTCAAAAGGAACCTAGTATCCGTCTCGGCAATGGAAGACAAAGGCTACAAGGTAACCTTCAGTGATGGTAAGGTACGTATATGGAAAAATAATGTTAAAGATGCTTTCACTCTTGGGTTTTGAGTTGATTCTTTATATTAGGTCGGTGGAAGTCTGCTAGGTGTCATGTCTTGTGACACAACGCTTTAGTCCGAACTTTGGCATCTGAGGTTTTCCCACCTTCATTACAAGGCTCTACTCGATGTAAGACAGATGGTAACAGGGATGCCTGAATTCCAGGTAGAGAAAGAAGGTGTATGTCTGGGATGTGCCGAAGGAAAGCTCAAAAAGGGACCATTCCCTTCAAGTCAAAGCAAGACCCCTGATATATTACAACTAGTTCACTCAGACATATTAGAGCCTAGCATCAAGAGGGAGACTACTACACCATATACTCCTGAACAGAATGGTGTGGAAGAAAGGAAGAACCGCACAATTATGGAAGTTGTCCAGGCCATGCTACACGATCAAAGACTTCCGAAGTTTCTATGGGTTGAAGCTGCAAACACTACCTTATATGTACAAAATCGATTCCCTCATCAAGCATTGGGTTCTAAGACTCTTGAAGAAAATTTCACCAGTAAGAAGCCTGATGTTTCTTATTTTAGAATTTTTGGAAGCCTTGTATATTTTCATGTGCCGAAAGAGAAAAAAAATAAATTGGGTGCATCTGGAAAGAAGGGAATTTTCGTGGGCTATGGTAAAAATACAAAAGGCTATAGAATCTATGTAGCCGGTCAAAGGGAAGTCATAATTAGTCATGATGTCACCTTTGACAAAGATATGGCTCTCAGTAAGGTGAACACACATCTGACTTTGAGGATCTCTCAAGAAGCCGACACCAGGGAACCGAAAGAAAAGGATGATGAATCAATGCCTGATGTAGAAGAACCCATGGATCCAATTGATCCTCCTCCACATGAGCCTTCCCCTTCTAGGAAGAGGCCTTCATGGATTAGGGGGCTAGTTGATGATGCTAAAGGACATGCTGCACCCCGAGGAACCTTTCGTGAAAGTAAGAAACCTAACAGGTATCAAGGATACCTAACCATCATGAGCACGATCATACAAAATGAGCCTTCATCATTCTCAAATGTCGTGAAGCATTAAGTATGGAAGGATGCTATGACCATAGAATATGAGTCTATTATGGAGAATGATGTCTCAGAAGTAGTTCCCAGACCCCAAACAAGATAATTGTTACTTCAAAATGGCTTTACAAGATAAAGCATGTAGCAGATGGAAGTGCGAAAAAGTATAAGGCTCGTTTTGTTGCTCGTTGTTTATCCCAGAAGGAAGGTATAGACTATGATATTTGCACCTATTGCCAGATATACAACCATCCACTTGATCATAGCCCTTGTGGCTTCACAAGGATGGAACCTACATCAGATGGATGTGAAGACCGCGTTCTTGCACGGTTCAATCAAAGAAGAGGTCTATGTGGAGCAACCCGAAGGATTTGAGATTTATGATCGAAAATCTCATGTATGCAGGTTGAAGAAGGCTCTCTATGGGCTTAAGCAAGCACCCTGAGCATGGTAAAAGAGGATAGATAACTACTTGATGAAGCTGGGATTCACTAGGATTGAAGCCAATCCTAACCTTTACTTCAAGTTTGAAGATAACAAGCCTCTCATACTGGTGTTGTACGTGGATGACCTCTTTCTAATAGGTGCAAACCCTCTCATTCAAAAATGTAAGAGGGTGTTGGCTTCTGAATTTGAAATGAAGGACCATGGACTTGAAGTGTGGCAGAAGCCAAGGGAAACTTTCCTATCTCAAGGAAAATATGTGGTAAACATATTGGAAAGATTCGGTATGATGGATTGCAAGCCTGTGACTACCTCGAGGATCTTAACTTTTAGAAGTTATATGGTAGTGATGTCGGACCAAATTTGGGAAATGCCTTTGAGTTTCATAAACTCATTCGCATTGATGTTCTTGGTGAACCTCCATCCGAACATATGTTTTGAAGTTAGCATTGTGAGCTCATATTTGGTTGAGCCTCACTAGATTGATGCCAAGAACCTTCTAAGATATCTTCATGGCACAATGGGTTAAGATACACAGCCGGAGATGTGAGACTACTTGGATATACTGATGCTGATTGGACAGGGAGTATGGTGGACCATAAGAGCACTTTCGGGTGCTATTTCACCTTGGGATTTGCTTTGATATCCTAGATAAGTAGGAAGCAGAAGTCGATGGCTTTGATCACCACCGAAGCAAAACAGATTGTTGCTAGCATGACCTCATGTGAGGTAGTATGGTTGTGAAAGCTCTTCAGTGAGATGTTTGGATTTACATTGGATACCACTGTGATTCTCTGTAACAAAAAGAGGTGGGATTCGATTATTGAGGAATCTCGTATTTGTCGATTGCTCCAGCAGATAGACATCATCTAGGATATGGTAAGTCGATGAGAAAGTAGCCTCCATCGTATTAAGATGATGTACAGGTCGATACACCTTGCCAAAGACCTGAGGAAAGATCTAATCTGTGATTTTCCCAAACGACTTGGAGTCATCAAGAAACCCTTGTACAAGTGTCCTGTATGTTGCATACATTGAGCTCTGGGAGATCTGAGGGCTTGCGATTCTTACTGGAGCAACATACAACCACAGGGTGACTCACCCTCCCCTGGTGGTGCACACTGGAACAAGATGATTCACTCTCTTGTGGGACAAGATGATTCACTCTCTTGTGGAATAGGATGATTCTCTCTCTTGTGTAACAGGATGATTATTTCTCCTGTGAGGCCTGGATTGATGTGTTCTCCATGGTGACTGTAGCAGGATTTATGTGTTCTCCTGTGAAGCTTGGATTGATGTGTTCTCCATGGCGACTGTAGCAAGATTGATGTGTTCTCCTATTAGGCCTGGATTGATGTGTTCTCCATGGCGGCCTGGATTGATGTGTTCTCCATGGCGATTATAGCAGGATTGATGTGTTCTCCTATGAGGACAGGATTGATTAGTTCTCCTATCGAGGCATCCTACCCATGTAGTCTGGGACTCATGGAAAGTACCTCTCATCTGATCAATGAGCAGGGAAATGAAGTTAGGGATCATAATAGTATCGATGGATGCATCATTGTATCTAGCGCACTCCCTATGCTAGGATGACCTCCATTGATCTGGGATCAATGAAACTGGTCTGGGACCAGTGGTAGGAGTTGTACCTTACTATGACACTGACTTCGGTTCGGTTGAGAGTGGTCTGGGACCAGTGGTACATACTCCGAGACTGACTTCATGTTAGTGCAGTACTAGTCTGGGACCAGTGAGAGTGGTACATACTATGACGTTAACTTTGGGTCAGTTGAGACTAGTTTGGGACTAGTGGTACACTCTCTGAGACTGCGATACTGGTCTGGGACCAGTGGTAGGAGTGGTACTTGCTATGAAGATGACTTTGTGTCAACTGAGACTAGTCTGGGACCAGTGGTACACACTCTGAGACTAACTTTGAGTCAGTAGAGGATGATACTGGTCTAGGACCAGTGGAGTTGTACTCACTATGACACTGACTTCGAGTTGGTTGAGAATGGTCTAGGACTAGTGGCACATACTCTGAGACTGACTTTGAGTCAGTATGATACATCCTTGATCATTTCTTCTTCTTCATAACTTGGACAAAAGCAGAGCAGAAAGAACAATGCAAGAGCAGAGCAGAACAGAGCAAAACAATACAGATTAGTACAGGGTAGAACAAGACAAAGTGGAACAGGCAGAATAGAGCAGAGTAGGGCAAGTTTCAGGCTGTACAAGGGCAGTGCTTTTGATGGATGAATAGTAATGATCGATAAACCGATTGCAAATGAAGTTCTCCCTAGTTGAGAGGGAGTGTTAAAATTGGAAACCAGGGAAAAACTTCATTTGGGTCATCTTATTCATGGCTGATAATATTTTTATTAGATTCCTCTCATCGAGAGGTGTAGGATTGATATAAATTTCCTCTGATTCTGATAAGTATTCATGGAGATATGAATTTATTTTGATTATGGAATTATTATCAAGCCGACCTACAACTCATGTAGGCTCAAAAGCCCAACAATTGCATCTATTCAAACACCAACGTTGTGTATAAATGTAGGAGGATTTTTCCTCATTTTGACTCACTCATCTCATCACATCTCTCTCTCTCTCTACTGCGTAGAAAAGAGTCTCTTCTCTACTGCACAGAAATGGTCCTCTCTCTCACAAATTTGAAGCCGGAAACTATTGAAACTGAAGCTGCAATTAAATAAGTAAAGATTGACCTACGTGGACTAGAATATCTCCTCTTTGGAACTACGCTATAGGTCCATCTAAATCTTCTCCAAAAGCCGCAACTTTTGGTGGTGGAATGAAGTCAATCCGATGAACAGTTTGCAAGATATCGACTGCCCTAATTTGAAGCCGGAAACTGTTGAAACTAAAGATGCAACTGCAGAAGTAAATATTGACCTGTGTGGACTAGAACATCTCCTCTTTGGAACTGCACTATAGTCCATGTGGATCTCCTCTAAAAGCTGCAACTTTTGCTAGTGGAATGAAGTCAATCCGACGAACGGTTTGTGAGATATCATCTGCCCTAGTTTGATAATGAAGCCGCTAATGCTGATGCTGTTGATCTAGGGTTTGCTACTACTTATATGAATCAGATTTATTGTACTATTTCTCTCTACCAAATTATTGAAGATAAAAGAAGATTTGATCAAAGGGTTTCCCCACACATTGTGGGGTTTGTCCCTGGCTAGCCGCCACATCTTGTGTCTCTTGTCTTGGCTTGTTTTCTATCGACCGTTTAATGTTTTATCTACACTTTACTTTATGTACATGTGATTTCTAATCTATGGAATATAATAAGAAAAATAATTAAACTATTATAAGCTTAGAACTTACCATAGCTTAACAACATTGCATATGGGAAATAAGGAGGAGTTAGGGAAGATCTTACATTAGAAGCTTTGAGAGATGAAAAAATTATAGAGAATATCAACAAGATCCATTTATAAGTACAAGAAACATTTTAGAAGTCGCAGGAGAAGTATAATGTGAGACATGACAAGCACATAACAAATAAATCATTCAAGGTGGAAGATAGAGTATGGCTACATTTGAACAACGAGAGGTTGTTGGGGCCTGGTAATAAAATCAAGGCTCTAAGGTATGGTCGCTTTGAGATACTAGAAAAGGTGGTTGATAATTCCTATCAACCCAATTTACCACCATATATGCGCATTTACTCAGTTGTGAATGTAGAGAATTTGAAACTCTATGAACCTTCCATGCTAAATTAGGAAGAGGAACAGGTCCTACCTTTTGTGGATGATTTGGCACCAGATGCGCAGGAACAGTTGACATAAGATACAATTTTACAAAAGAGGTCTAAAACTACAAAAACTCTGCAGCATGACCTTTGGCATATTGGGTTGAAGGGACGACTTCCAAGCACATCTAAATGTACACCAAAGAGAAGGTGGATGAAAAAATTTCTCACCTCATTTAGAAAATCTCTTAGGGACCAAAAGCCTCCAAAAATGTGGAGGTTTGATCCAATTTGAATCATTATATTTTCTTTCATCCATCTCAATTGATTTGGAGTGCAAAAAGTGGAGGAATTTGTTCACGGAACCATTTTTCCTAGTGGGACCTAGTTTGGAAAATTGGGGTCTAGAAACCTTCAAGGAGCATTTTGATGCATCAAACGAAATTTTTTGGGGCTAAAACTT
Source organism: Pinus taeda (assembly GCA_000404065.3). Lineage (NCBI taxonomy): Eukaryota > Viridiplantae > Streptophyta > Pinopsida > Pinales > Pinaceae > Pinus > Pinus taeda. Next base: position 81,399 of record APFE031302052.1, read on the forward strand.
TGCTTCTTTATTTCCACACCTTTTCGTTTTATTCTGCACATGGATACCTTTCCAACAATGCAAGAATTGTGTCAATTAGAGTCTATATGCAAAAGTTATGCCACTCAGAAGTTGACCTTCCTGTTTTCACACCTATAGTTCAAGAGGATGCCACATCAACCCCCATTATTCATGGAAAAAGAGCTAACCACATGTTTTGATATAAAATACTCTATCAGAGTCTATATTTTAACTCTAGTTAATATTTGGTGTAGTCAAAATTAACCACTAGTAGACTATCGAGGTGTGTTATAACTGGGCCACTAGGAGGAAGAGGCATTCCCATTATTTCGAGAGAATTTTGTTCCACATTTGAGCAAAGATAGCTAGGATAGATAGGAGGTAGAGCACAAAGAGAGCATTTGTGCACAATAGCAACCCATGGGCCACAGACATTACTTCTTTGTACTTGCAGCCATATTTCCAAACAGAGAAAGAGAGTGAAGCGACCTCACCTTCCATCTAGGTTTCTTCCCAGAAGGGTTTCCCCATAGATCATATCTTGTGTCGTAAGTGTGTCTAAGCTTCTTTTTCATTCTCTACTTTTTTCCATAATTATTCACACACATTCACTAGTTTTAGTTAAATCCACAAATCTTAAAGTTTATAAACTATAATAGTGTAAAATGTTCAGATTTTTAATATATTATTATTCGATCTATTGTAACAAACTGTCTAGTGGAATATCCATGGAAGTTTACAGATCAGACAATGTTGGGAAATGAAAATATTTCCCTTCACATGACAGAGAAAGTGTTTGTCACACCACAGGGTTTTGTGTTGTGGTAGTGGTTATGGCAAAGGAGGCCACAAGTAATAGGTCCAAGGAACAATAACTTTCCCTGTCAGTATATAGAGATTGTTTGTCATGCCCTGGAGGTGTTGAAGCTCACCTTAATCAGTCACAAAGGATTTGAGGCATGGTTGCATGATGATGTGATTTGGGCCATGGTGGAGGCGACTAATGAGGTGGAAATACCTCACAAGATATTTAAGGGGGTGATTCCATGTGGCAATGCTCATTGACATGGCGAGGAACTATTGGCTAAGATTTAAAGAACCATAGCTTTTGGTTAGGTTGTTATATTTAGTTATATTTGGATACTATTATCACTTAAGAATTCTAATTCCCAAACTGCTCACATTAGTTTGATGGTAAAGGTTCGGTGCTAGTCTAGGTTTGAGTTTTTGTTTGCCTTAGAGTCTGAGTCTTACCAGTCTACTATGCATTCTCATTCATCACTAGTCTCATAATTCACACAATTTCCATGTGTCAACTTTGTTCAAAGGTTATTATGTGCTACAAATCTCTTTAGGTGATTTCGTAGCGCATAAGTCAGTTTTAGGTGTTTTCACAGCGCAACATGTTTTAGGTGATTTCGTAGCGCATAATCCAGATTTTGCACTGGTTGCACTACGAAATCGGAGATTCATGCAATCTGCAGCAAATCTTTCCTAACTTTCATATCTGTCAAGTTTAGTTATGGTTGCATCATCCATTGTCAGCTTATACACTCCACATATCATGTCCAACCACTTATCTCCATCATTACAGTCGCTAGGTACTCTCATACACTCGGATTGCAAGTTCCAAGAAAAGCCAGGTATTCACAGTCTTAATTATGATTGTATTCATTGCATAAGGAACAAATCTACAAACATTCAATTTGAATGCATTTCATATCAAGCAAGGCATCTATCAAGTGAGGTAGCTATCAAGCGAGGCAGAGATCAAAGATTGAGACAGTGTCGGTCATCAAACATATCATTCCACTGGAGATTCATGGAAGGGTCTACAGAGAGAAAGAGTCATAGGTTAGGTAGGTGTTTGAGGAGTGAAACTGAATGTTTATACATAACCTTAAAGAACAGAGAAATTGAGCATGCATTCAAGCAAGCTGGATGCTGGAATTTTTGCAAGAAACTCTAGGGAGGTCATGCACAAGTCACCAAGGAATTTGCCTTGAATTTCACAGGACTGAACTCAAAGGTTGGTATGCTTGAACTGCAGGTCTCACCAGATGTAATATCCACAGTTACGGAGATTCCAAGGGGGCAAGAAAGTTGGTTTAAGAATTTCAAATTTGATATGACCCCATGCAAAGAATTTCTGAAGCACGAGTTCTTTAACTCAGATTTAAACAAGTCTGTTCCTAGAAGTTATGTTAAGGATTCTATGCAAATTTGCTTACTTGCATATAGAGGTACCTTACCTGTGAAGGGAGATATAATAAGGTGTATTCATATCATTTTAAACTTATGTTGCATTTCACAGGGAAGACATCTATTGATTTACCTTTCTACTTATTTCGTAGCTTAAGAAAAATGTGTGACAAGGTGCAACTAAGGAAAGAGGCCTGTGAGACTTCATTGTTCCACCATGGATTGGTTAAGTTGATTGCTCTGCATGAACTCTAGAAGGTAGGTAGAGATTGGCCCACATTCATCTTCATGTCTAGTTTCAGGAACAAGACTGGTCTTAGTCCTCAAAATACAAAAGGTTTGCCAACAACAATTGATCATCAGGAAGAAACAAGATCCAAAAGGTTTATAAAGGTCAAGGCTAGGAAATAGGTAAGGGAACCCACCAAGCCACTGATAATCCAAGATACACCCCAACAATCCCAGAAAAAGAAAATTCAAATTAGAGAGGGTGCACATGGATCACCCATAGGTGAAGTAATCCAGAGAAGAATGACGAGAGGCCAGTTAGCTAAGGAAAAGGGCAAAGCAGTGGTGACTGAAGACACCCCAGTTTCAAAGGGAAGTATTAACGACATATTGCAAGCAATTGATATTGAAGAGTCTCCCCTAGTTCAAGCAGATGTGATAGAGTTAGGAAAAGACAAGGCTAAGAGACACAAAGCCTCAAAAAAGCTCAAGTTTGATGATCCAGTTGATAAATTTTTCTTTAGGCCAAGAAGACCCATAACGAGGAATTTCAAACACATACAAGAGATATTGCTAGGAGCAGATGAAACAGAGGAGATAACATAGTCTCATGAAGGAAAAGATAAAGGTAAAGCAGTTACCCTTCAGGAAGAAGATAGTGTTGAAGAGTTGAAAAGAAATTTGGAATTGGAAAACTTTGAAATTGCTAGACTGAAGAAAGCCTCGAGAAAACATGCAATCAAGGAAGCTTATTTTAACCAAATACAAGCTCATTGGGAGGACAAAACATTTCAAATACCATAGGTGGTTGACTTTAATGTTCAATTCTGTAGCTGGACTGTCCCTGCAATAAAGGAAGCACAATTCATCAGAAAGGTCAATACAAAGTTGAGAGCTAGGACCAGAGTCATGAAGAAGAAAATTGAGGAATTAAAAATGCAGTTAGCCCAGCCAAAAGAATCTCCTTAAGGAAGTCACACATAAAATAAGGTTATGTTCCAAATTTTGATGGTTTTTCCTTGTTATAATTTTTCTTGAAAAAATCAAACATTTCCACTCAGTTTTGAAAAGCTTTGGAGCAGTTGAAAAGAATGTTTGTATATAAAGAAGCTCAAGATAGAAAATTTTTGATATTAGGTTGTGTTTTGGTGATTACACAGTAGTTTCGTAGCGCGCTACAAAACTGCTGAAGATGATGCCTAACGCACAGCAATTTCGTAGCACGCTATGAAACAACTGTAGCTCCATAATTCAAATTCAGTCAACCAATTTTGAGGGACCGATGGGGAAATTTTTGAAAAACAAATCTCTTCCAAGGATCATGTAACAGGTGTCAACATTCAACAAGGGAAGAAAGAGGGGGAAGAAACATGTATTCGAACTCTAAACTTTTTGTTATAAAGTGAACAGAGTTACTATAGTTCATGATATGTCAGACAGTTTGGAGGAGTTCTTGTCCTCACACATGGGAAAAGTTGACAGCACATCAAGGATGTGGCATTCTAATATATTTTGGCATAATCAAAGAAGAAGGACATGGTTCATTAGTTTTGAATATCTTTGAGGAAAACCAAAAGTAGATAAATAGGGGCAGTTTCCTACTTTTCAGGAGCAATGGAGAAGATGTGACATTAAAGACCAGCAGGTAACTACAAACGCCTACTACAACTAAACTAAAAGAGACCACTTGTCAAAGAACGAGAATTGATTGTAATTAATGCTATTATTAGCATGATATGAAGTTAGAATCCTATTTGCCTTAGATCTCTAAAAAGTGTAGTTAGCAGTTTGTTACATTTAATAGGTAGTTAAAGTGTGAATAGGTGTCATAAGAAATAGAATTCGAATTCCCCTCATGTTGGAGGAGGAATCTCAGCCTTGTAAAAGAATTCTATAAGTAGGAGAAAGAGAAATGTACACAGGGTTAGAAATTTATTGAAAAAAGCTCTGATATTTGGCTTTATGTAAAGACTTTGTTTTAGTAATACAAGATTGGCTTTGCTTCTCAGGACTCAGGAGGGGTTCGATGTTCAGAATGTGTTGTATTGTTCATTTCCCAATATTGGCAGTGGTATGAATGTGTAATCACTTAGAACTCACTCATGGTGCTCTACTTTCCTGTATACATTCATAGACTGTGTGGTCCTATATGTTTTTGGTATGTTCTAAATGTGTTGAATCCTGAATGCCCTGACTTCTATGTAAGGTTGATTCCATTGTTATACTGAAATGATGTTGACTCCATAAGCCCAATGGATAGTTTCTAATTGTGTTTCCACCACTCATATTTTTACATTCATTTCACAAGAGTTATCCATCTTAATCATAATAAAAAACATTAATCCTTTGGGAGAGCCCTCTCTGGCTGGGGAGGCTAGCCTCAGCCTAAAGTAGGTTTGAAATAGTTACTTGAGGTCTTCCTGGTTTGCAACCTTCCAGGGTTTGATTTTGAGATAACAGATACGATGGTGGAGTCCAAATTTTATTCGCTAGATTTTGGGAAGGAGGAAATTTTGTAACCCCATTTCCATAAAGAGACCTGTAGTTTGGGTTAGGATTAAGAAACATCTCCCACTAAGTTGGTTTAAGCTATGGGGGTGGGAGGTATTTTTCCCTAGCAAGACTAGCATTACTAGTAAATCAAATAATGCTTACAATAGGAGTGTAAAGGGACATTGAGCAAGAACTACCCCCTTACAGAGAATGGAATGTTAGGGGTGGCTGGAAGAAGCTCATTTATGATGACTTTCATAAAAGACAATATTTTGGTCATGTAGGTTATCATAAAATGATAACAATTATGAAGAAGTTGTACTATTGGTTAGGCATGAAAAAGGATGTGGCAGAGTACATTGCCAAGTTCCTAGAGTGTCAATAAGTAAAGGTAGAATGTAGATACCCAACTAGATATATATATCCAATCCCCATTCCTAAATGGAAATTGGAATTCATTTCAATGGACGTCATTATTGTATTGCCAAGGACATCCAAGAAACATGACACCATAATGGTGGTAGTAGTTAAGTTGAGAAAGGTAGCTCATTGTGTGGCTTTAAATACACTAAAAAGGGAAGTGATGTTGCGTATAATTTCATAAGAAAAATTCATGAGATTACGTGGTGTACCCAAGAATATAATCTAAAACAAGGATAATAAGTTCATATCAAAATTTTAGACGGTGTAGTTGGCTAGTTTTGGGATAGAGTTAGCCTTCAGCACAATGTATCATCCTCACATATATGGGAAAACTAAAATATTCAACATAGTGTTGGAAGATATTATTAGAATGTATGTCATGCATCAGCCAAAGATGTGTAATGAGTTTCTACCCATGGTAGAGTTTTCTTACAATAATAGGCACCAAGAATCATTGAAGATGATTCAATTTGAGGTTGGTTACAGTATAATGTGGAATACACCTATTATCTAGAATGATCTAGGTAATAGGGTTCATATTAAGCTAGACATGTTGAAGGAAATGGAACAGGAAGTAATTATCATAAGGAAACATTTGAATATAGCATAGAACATGTACAAGATCTATGCAATTCAATAAAGAATGGTCAAGGAATTACAAGTGGGGGAACATGTTTACCTCTACATCAGACCAAGGAAAAGTTCATTAAGAATCGGGTTTTGTGCCTTGAAGCTGGCACCATGGTTTTCTAGGCCATTTCAAATTATTGAAAGAGTAGGGTTAGTGGCATGTAGATTTTCCTTACCTCCCACAATGAAGGCACATGATGTTTTTCATATCTCTTTGCTTAAAAAATATGTACATGATTCTAATCATGTTGTTGATTGGTCTATGATACGAGTGGAATCTAGGGGGTAATTCAAGAAAGATCCACAGTGCATTCTAGATTGGTGGTAATCGTGCCCCATAATCGAGTAATCAAACAAATCAAGGTATAGTGGAGGAACTTTTGACCCGATGAAGCCACTTGGGAAATGGCTAAACAAAGGAGGGTCTCATACCCATTTGTTTTCTTACATGAGTAAATGAAAATGTACATGTAAATGTAAAGAGTTGTGTATATAAATCTCACTAGAAATTTTGTGTTTAGATGTAGAAAAATGGGGACAGTGTTCCCTTAAAGGGGTGTGCTTTGTAACGACTTGTTGATGTTGTGATCAACACCCTCCAAAAATTTTCCTACATATGGATTTTGGAGCCTATTAAATATCTAACAATCTATTATCTTCATGATCAATGCATGTTATGCTAAGTTTTTAAGTCTTTTTCTCAGTTTTTGTGTGTCAAAGTCACTTGCATACACATTTTCATTCCATAAAAAATCATGAGTGCATTCTTTTATGCAATCTTCAACATGCACAACACAGTGCACTAATATAGTGCCTATGCAATTTTCAACTTATGATGACAGTCAGTGTGCATTTTCATTTGACAGCCTCTCACTTTTGGTTGTCACTGTACTTCTATTTCAGTGAGTTTTTACAACTGTCACTTTCACGCACCTCTAATTTTGCAAGTGTTACTTTAATTTTTATGACTATCTCTTTCTCTTTACTTCACTTTAATAAGTTTCATTTTCATATTATGTTCACTTTGGCATGTGTCACTTTCGATGTCATTTGCATTTTGCAAGAGTTGTTTGCACTTTTTTCTTACCGTTGCAAATGTCGTCTTTTGGCATGAGGACTGTAGCATATCACATAAGTGTAGTTATGGTTCATTTTAAGGGATAAATTTGGTGCCAATGAGCCATGTTTATCATGTAGACATGTGTTACACTCATTCCCAAAGTATTATGCACTATTACACAAGTGTCATCACTATCGTCACTAAGTGTATCCTAAGTGTTACACTTGGAGGAAGTTGTTGTATTGCCATCACATTGAGGGGATTTTATTGTTCATATTTTATGAGTGATAAATGTTGTTTTATCAATTGTTTTGAGTGTGTGATCATGTTCAAGTCTTGTCCTTGTTCACTTTAACCTCATTGATCCTACACTTAGCGAAATAATGAGAACTGCATGCCCAAGAAACATTCCTTCACTTAGCCCTCCTGAACTACACACTGTGTAGTCTCAGCCCTCAACCTCATCCCTTTCTTCTTGGAACTACGCAATTTGTAGTTCCCACCTTCCAAAATTGTGCACTATGTAGTCTTAGTGCTCAAACGTAGCTCTTGAGCTATGGAAATGTGAAGATTAGCATCCAATTAGTCCACTTTCTCACATTAAGCAGTCTCAAGCCTCAAGCTTCCATCTTGAATCCTTGAACTGCACAATTACACAAGATCTAGGCCTCTCTCTCTCCCTCACTACACAGTGGAAAACTTCAAGCCTCAATCCTACCTCCTTAAGCCACTCAATTTCATAGTCACCCTACCTTGGCCTTCTTGAATTGTGCAATATGCAGTCTCAATCCTTAGTCCTTACTCATGACCTCTTGATTTATGAAACTATGTAATCACTGAGCCAATCTCTTAGCCTAACACCTAGTTACAACACAATCAGTAATTTTCATGAACATGTTAGACTAGGAGTTTTCATAATTATTTCATCCTATCATGAGTGTATTTCAGTTACATGTATTATATCTTGTTGTGATATGATGATGATGAAGGAGATGAAGGAGGATACCAATCTAGAAGACACCTTTTCAGTTGCAAAGACAAGTTGATATTTGAATAGGAATAAGAAGAGACACTAGCTTATAACAAAAGATCAAAGATTAGGATCATATGAAGACTCCATATCAATTAGCCCCTTGGAGGATGAATACAAAGCACATGAAAGATCCATCATGAAGATGAAAATAAAAAAGAGAAAGGAGAAGCTTGGCAATGCTACATCATCATGAAGTTCCATGTCAGTATTGTCAATAATCATATCTAGAGTCACGTGTGTCATGGTATCTTGCCACATCATTTGTGCAATGTAATTATGTAATTGTCAAAAATGAGACAATGTAAAATATGTGGATGACCAAGGGCCCACGTGGAATATGAATATTCACTATTGAATTCAAAAGTTATATAGAAGCTAAAAGGTCATGTAAGAATTCAAATATTCATTGTATAATCTCAAGAGTCATGAGGGAGGTGAAGAGTCACATGGGAGGTGAACAATCACCTCATTTCTTATAAATACACCATCATAAATCAATCAAAGGGGGACTTTTGGGACTTGAAATTTCACCCAGGCTTCTCTAGCATTGACATAGGAGAGAAGATCTTTCTTTCGAGGATAAATTGGTGACTTAATGTTCCACTATTGGGGCTATTATGGCATAATTTTACTTGCATATCTTGGCACTTCCACTTAATATATGAATCTCAATGAAACAACACATTTTCATGCATGTATTGTGAATATAGTAAGATTATTCTTTAAATTTTTGCAGTATATGTTTTGTTCATATGTATTAAGGAAATTGAACTATTTCGGTGGCTTTGGTACTTATCTTAAGGTGCGTATTTTTTGGTTTTATGATTGTGGTTGGTATGTGAACTAATTTGCAAACTAACTTGAGATCTTGTTATGCTCTTGTGTGTCTATTTTAGTATGGTACTATTAATTTTCTTCTAGAGGCTCATTCTCTTTCTCCCTACCATGAAAGTCCCCTATATATATTGCAATTGTATGCCTCACAATGTCATCTTATTTTCTTGTTTCAAAGAATGTTTGTATAACCTCTTATGTTAATAATGGAAGCCAAGGAAAGTCCCTAAAGATAATGACAATCAGTCATAATTTTGGTTGTGGCTCCTACTCCAAATTGTGTGAGGTCTAATCTGGACGTCACATCAGGGATACCCCTTCTTTGACATATTTCCATCACTGTCAACAATTGGTGCTAGAAGGAGTGCCAAATGACAAGCTATGCCCATTGTGTCTATTTTGAATCTCTAATCTTAAATGGCTCTTTCCCAAATCATAACCCCTAGATTTTTTTCTAACGTATCCCCTGGTAAACTTTTCATCTTAGCGGAAAATTTTCATGACTTGTCTCAATTCAAGTTTGATGCTGAGGGTGATACATTCATATGCAAACATATATCTGATTTTCTTGGCTTTCACAAATCTAATGAAATTGATGATGAAGATGTTTTTTTTTATATTATTCACCCTCACTCTTAAAGGTTGGGTTAAGAAGTGGTGTCATACTTTACCATTTGCTTACATTCATTCATTCGATCAATTTCTGAAGGAGCTTCATCAATCCTTTGACAAGTATGATTATCAAGATGTATGTAATAGGATTGATCTACTCAAGATGAACTCTGGTGAATTTGTAGAGGATTTTCTTAGTTGGTTTTTTCACCTTTACTATGAATTTCTCGAGGGAGTGATTGATTCAGATTTTATTAGTGAAAAGTTTCAGAGATTAATTCTTCTCTTCGTGAAATCATTTTCATTTGAACATTTGATTATTCTTCTCTTCTAGCTTATGTTGATCATGAGACACAAATTTGTGAGGAGAACCTAGTATTTTGGTTGTTGCTTGTCCTCCTCCGTTTCTAGTATGAATTTTGGTGCCTCCTCGTGATGATGCTAATGTTGGGAAATATGAAAATTGAAATGTTGATCCATCCATACAACCTCCACCTAGTTTCCATGATGAAGATCTTATTGAGGATAACTTGGAATGATTTAGCAATTACACGACGCCAAAGTAAAAGTTCATCCCTTACTTTTTTAATATTTCATTAATGTACATAATCCTAGACTTGAAGCTGATCCAATTGAAAATATAATTTCCTCAAGGGATAGTTTTCAACCTCTACCATCTACATCTCATGATTCCTTGTTTCACGATTTTCTTGATTAACCTACAACAAATTTTAATGATGTTCAACCTATTGTTTCAAATAGTAATCGAGAATAAGGTAGTTGCATTTCATAGGTAGAGGAGAAAAGTGTTGAAGATATGTTTCATCTTTCTTCCCTCTTTTAGGATGATAACCTTGCATTCTCAATTGATCATGCATCTTATAATATTGATAATGTGTCAATTGATTTCAAATCCTTCATTTAAGTTGGGACTTTGGACAACCAGCACCATGACATCCATGTTTCCATTAAAACAGGTGGTGATGGATATCCAAGTACATCGAACTATGTCTTTCCTTTTTCTGAGGACTTGGATTTGTATGGTATCATTTTAGTATTTTCTTCTCGCAGTTTTAAATATTCATTTATGCGACAAGATTCTCTTTCAATTCAAAATGATTTTGAAATTTATTCAAGACATGCATCTTCAGATATACAATCTGAAGAAACAAGTCATCAAGATTTTTAATATTTGGTATACCATATCGAAGAAAAGAAAGATCAATATGAATTTTTCATTAGTATGCCTATATACAATCATTACGATGATGAAGATAATATCATGAGACATAACGTGCATGTTTATTTGTTTTTTTTTAATTTCAGTATGATTTTACAATGGGTGTTTACCCACCTAAGTTTGTTAATGTTTCCTCAACTTTAGCACACTACTAATTGTACCCATACATGTGTGATAAGTTTATTACACTAGTATTTTCTCTAAATCCTTTAGATCTTTATTCGACTGGTCATGGTCACAATAAGGTATAGGATGGTGTGGTCTTATGATCAGATGATGAAAATATTGAATCTATTATTATTATTGATCTATTCAATTGTAAATCTTTCATATGTTAGGAGGCATATGTTCTTTCATATGTCAGGAGGAATATGTTACAATTATAAATGATCAAGGGAGTTTTCTATCTCATGCAGCTCAATTTTATGATATTTTTGATCTTGAGTCTGATCAAACTTGTGAGATTAACAATATTTTCATTGATACATTTGATGACAGTGGTGCATATCTTCCTATTGATTTTTCCAAGCCACCCAAATTTGATGATCCACCATTAGAAAGTTTAGAGACTTGTTGGCAAGTCGAGACACTTCAGCCCCTGTTGATGGTTATGTTAGGCTCTTGCAATCCTATTGGGATCTTTGAGATAAGTTTGATCGAAATTTTCATGCATAATTATTTCCTTAGCATTTATCCACTGGAAGTGAGCTCATTCTTGGAAGACTTCCAACATTTTCAACTCAATTCTGTAAACCATCAAGATAGAGTATTTGATTAGATGAAAGATTCTTATTTGGTTAATATTTCATCATGTGAATCCATTTTATCTCACCCAAGATTGGGGAGAATATCTTTTATATATATACACAAATTGAAAGCTTGTGATTCTAATTATCAGGATGAAAATCATTTTTAGTTGGAAGATTCCTCCTTATCAAATGCTTCTGAGATTGGTCACCTTCTTATCACTTTTTTGTAAGTCATGGATCTAATCATATTTTTTACACAATATCTCTTCTTGAGTGATAGTACATTCTTGAGTCATTCGGTGAATCAAAACCCTTGTGTTGTTATGAATACCTAGTTTGATATGACCCTTGCCTCCAATACTTCACCAACCTGGTATCTTAAGTGGTTTCTTGAATATACGATGTCATTGATCATTTTAATTGATGGAATGATTTCTAATTATATACAAAAGGAACCACTGGAGAATCAAGGATCTTATAGTCACCAATCTGGTCATGATGTTGGTTCTAATAATTGTCTCTCAATCAATCATTGTCCCATTAACATATCTAATGATAGTTGTCTTACATTAATTGATCTTGTTGAACCCAGTGATATTCATGGTTCATCATTTCACTATTCAAACACTTGTCAGAGAGTCATTAGGGATGTTTTGAAGTATGTTGGATTGATGGGCCTTGACCCATGTTCAGCGTTATTTAGCTAAGAAAACCCCTACACTACTCGCTCTTTTGGGCATCAAGCTACAGAGCGTGAACCGAAGTCTCACCCGAAGTAGTATGGGGGGATGCAGGAACTAAGTTTTTGCACCCTGAGATGGTCGTGATGTTGGTTTTGTACCTTAAACCCTTCCTTGTGTAGATTGATAAGCCTTTAGGGCTTATCAATATACCTTCTCTTTCCTCTCTTAGAACCCTCACGAATGTATATGACCATCCTTTGCACAACCCTACCCAGTGGCTCAGGTACCTATGCGCCTTTTCTACTATGTTATTGTATAATTTCCTGAATTATCTTAAGTATTCGCTAAACTTACCATGCAATTAAGATTATCTTCGTGTAAACATATATCATTATTTGTGTTCATATAATAGATAGAGACATACACATTCACGCGCATCAAATTATCATTATAACATAGACCCAAAACTTAACATAATATAATCATATGCGATCCACAGAGGAAAAATACACAGTAATTTCAGAATACTTCTCTTTATTGATGATTCTGATTTTCAATATAGACTCTATCTACTCTACGCACACAGTTGTAGGGGTCCACACACTCAGCTGCGAACATCTACACTAGGCCTCTACACACTCAGCTGCAAAGCCTCTTCCTTCGCTAAGACTCTCTCCCTTAGCTCTTCACAGATTCATCAAAACTTAAACTTACTTCACTTCCCCCTTAGACTCCTCTAAGACCTTCCTTTTATACAATCCCATGGTCGGCGGACCAAGGGTGGATCTCATCAAGCTGACAAAACCTATCTAGACTAAGGGTGGAAAACCCCTTTTAACTCTTGATATCTTCGCACTCCACAACCAAAAAATGTGGAGACTTTATATTTCTTTATACAAACTTCGAGCCTTCTTCCCCAAAACTTGGGTTTTAACACAAAAATTGACCCCCAGGGGACCCATTCCCAATAGGCCCCTAACACAAACATGGCGACTCGCCCTCAAGTCACTCAACTGGCGCGGAGATCTTGTTGTGAAGACCTCTGAGCTCAACTCTGACTACTAAAACTTCAGTAGTACATTGTGTGGTCACCTGCTTCATCTCCGCAACCAGTTGCTCCATTGTTGGCCTTGCGTCATCTGACTGAATCTTCTACTGAGTCTTCTACAGACTAGCTAGTTTTCCTTCAATTGTAGTCATGATAAAATAGGCCTCGTCCTACCAAGGCTATAAGTGAGTCGTCAGCAAGGCTTCCTTGTGTTAAGCTGCATCTACCTACTCTTTCAAAGCCTTAGCCTCCTGCAGCTTTGCCAGCCTCTACGTGATGGCGACAATGCGTGCCATCACTTTAGATTCGTCATAGTGTTGTTGTAGCTCCCGTGCTTTTGTTTCCAGCCTCTATACAGTGGGTTCATCCTGGAGGTTGGTGACCACCTCTAGTGACTACTCAAAGAGTGTCGTGCAGTCCTTTACTATGTAGTCTATAGCTACTCTTATTTTCCTTGATCCGTTGAGGATCCTTCAACTGCAACTTTGTGATTTTGAGGTTCAGTTCACACTAGACCTTTTCTAGTTCTGTGCATACATCATGCACTCCAACAAAGAGATTTTTAACCTGCACACCGACTAGCTTCACCTCAGGAATGTCCAGCTCCAGGACAGATCTGCATGCCTCAGTAACGACCTTAGCCATGCACTAACTCTTGTCCATAAGGCCTTTCACAAGGTCAATGGCGGAGTTTCGTTGTACATTCATCTGGGAATTGTTGATCTTCTTCTCACTGATGACCTGTAACGCACATTTTTCATGGGCATGCAGTTCCACGATCACGCCATCCTGCAACAGGTGAAGTGCCTCACTGGGAAGCATGGCTAAGTTAAGTCCAACTCCCTTGAGGGTGCTAACAGTGGGACTATCAGCTTCTATCTTTGTAGTTAGTGCTATATCTAGTAGCACTATTGCTCAGGGATCTCGTGTGTACAACATCCCTGCGGTTTCAAAGGTGCCGGGCACCAAACTAGTTGATGGCACCAGTCTGTACCTATGATGTGTGGATTTGAAAATCATGTAAACTTGTTTGGATAACACTCAAGGCCTACTATTTTTGTTGCTCGAACTGTTGTAATAGTTTTGTGGTAGCATCCCTCACCGCATCACCTATGTCATTTATGTCCCCCTCCATTAGAGTGATCGAGTCAAGATACGTCTTGCTAGCTTTGGACTTCTTCCACAACCCTACTTTCACTGGATATTTGGCACGCTTGGTGCGGAATGGAATCATCTCCAGGCTCGCTCTTCCCTGCTCTATCCGTTCATCCTCTTCTTCTGGCTTTAGGGAAGGTGACTTCTGTCTTGAGTCAGAGCCATGCTCCTCTTCCTCTGCTTGCCCACTTGTTTACTTCGCGGTAGCGTGCTTTGCCTTGGCCTTATCCTCAGTCTCCTTTTTTTTTTGTGGCCAACTACTCCATCTTTAGCTTGGCTTCTTCCTTTTTTCGTTGTGTAGTGGACTTTCTAGATCATGTTGTCAAGTCTTGGCAGTGCACCAATCTACCAGCTAGTGGTCGAGGACTGCTGCAATTGCATCATCTATGGCCAAGTATGGTAGGTCATGCCACTTCTTTTCAGGGTCATTTCATGCACGTATTGAGACATGGTGGAAGTCGACCTTCAATTCCACGTACTCCTGCAGCCTACCAAAATTTGTTGATGACAACCATGGCTTGCGGTTGATGGCCATGTGGATGATCATCTCCATCAAGATCTAGAAGATCTTGTTGTCCTTGATCTACTCAAGATCCTTCATAGCCCACAGTGAAGTGAACGTCACTGCTTCTGGCAGGTCTAGCATGACCGAAGGAAACTGGATATCCTCGGGAAGCTCCCACGCAACCAGCACTATGGAAAGCAATAGCAATGCATAGTGGAATGCCTTACTATGATCCTACGTCTTACGGTAGTTTGTGGGGAATTCATCACAGAGGTAGTGCACCCAGTTAAAATGTACGCCCTCCGTGCACTGGGCCGCCAAGGCTATCACTGGTGTTGCAAATTCAACTGCGCGACACTTCCTCATGACCTTTCTTGCCAAGATTTGCATCGCCACTTTGACTGCGGGGTCACAGATACACGTGATGGAAAAGCCATGCGACTTCTTTACTAGCTTGAATTTTTCCTTCATCGCCTCAACAAGGGCATTCTCACCAGCCTTTCCACAAACGCCATGGCCAGATTTTCACCTAAGTGTAGAAATCACATGACCCTATGGATTAGCATGTCAGTGATGGGTATCGGCTCCTCCAGCCAAAACCACCCATCATGCACTAAGCACAATAGCTGCTTGATCATGATCATCATGATGGGCGCACAGTTGTAATGTAACACCCATAGCAGGTTAGTAGGCCTACCTTGTCCACACCTTTCAGCCACTTCCTCAGCTCCAAAGTGGTCACTCTAGTGTTTTTGTGGAAGACACGATGCATAAGTTGGTCTGTTGCTAAATGAAGGAAGTGCTTTGTGTCAGCTAAATCCCATTCTTCCAATTTTAAAAGGGGGACATACCCCAAGCACAGTCACTCAAAGAAAATTTTCTCTAGTAGTAGGGTGTTTGTAGGGTGACCTTACTCTCATCAATATCAGTTGGAACCTTCGTTTTACACCTACTTGGAGGAATGTACTCAGATAGCTTAGAAATGGGGTCAGACCCCTCAACCTCAACACCCTCAGTTTCCATCACAATATCCTCAACATCCGTGGGGATTTATTTGACCTATTTTGCTAGCTCTAAGTCAATCACCTTTCCCTTTTCTTACACAGTTGGTTTATCCTTTTGGGGTGCTTTCTCGGTGATGCGCGCATTGGCTGCAGAGTAGTGACCTACTTTCCTTTCTTTTCCTTCGGACCCTCCATGGTCGGGGTAGGCCTCGGCCTAGGTGACTATGATGACTTAGGTACTTCAGCTGGTACTTCCATAGTTACAACTTCTGGGGTAGCTCCCTCAACTGCCATGGCTACCCCTGGAACATCTCCTTCAGCTATCATTGCTTCCCCAACATTAATAGTCTCAGTCGGCATCGACATGATACTATGCAACAACTCCTGTGTCTCCTTTGGCAACATCTCAAACACTAAACTTGCTATCAAAACTTCAAAGTTTTCATGGTTCATGTGTGCCTGAGAGCTCAACACCTCAATTCTCAAAATTCCAAGTGTTTTCTGTTGGGAAACCCTTTGTAATTTATAGGATTTTCGAATTCAAATACGACCATTCCCCCCAAAATTGGTTCATTAATGCTAGATTGGCAATAAATTTTCAAATATATGGTCCATAAATTCTAACTTGAATTTTGTGCCCCACTCCATTTGGCCATTTTCTCATTGTCAAATCATGAATAGTGACTTTAACGGTCACTTTCCGGCTATCCTACATGGTTTTTCCTCTGGTAGCGCAACTCCCTTCACACTTATGTGGGCTCTGTGACATTTCTTTGTTCTGCACAGTCCCCAGTCTTGTAGCTCTCTAACTCGGGTAGTGTAGTTTATAGTCCTGCACTTCCTTTCAGCTACCTAGAGTGATAAGACTATGCTTCCCTCATATAGTCACCTAGCTGGATCACTAGTGTATGGCTTCAATCGGCTACCATTCACCTTCCCTAGGAAGGGTTCTCCATTAAATTTGACTAGCTGAACTACTCCACTATCGGTAATCTCCTTGATGACATACAACCCCAGCCAGTGCATCTTAAATTTCCCTGGAAATTTATCAAATGTGTTATCATATAACAAGACCAAATCATTTATCTTGAAGGTACACAATTTAATGTGTCGATCATGCCATGCCATTTCACACTCCTTTTGATGAAATCCAGCTAGAAATTGGTCCTCCTCAAGCTCCACTAGTTGCATGAACCTCTCTTCCAGGGCTATACGATTTTCCATTCCTATGTGTGCCACTATATGCAGACTAGGTACAATGTATTCCATTGGCATCATAGCTTCTATGCCATACACGAGTCTGAAAGGCATTTGTCCAGTCAACTTCTTGCAAGTCGTTTAGTAGGCCCATAGCATCGTGGGTACACACACATCCCAGCCCTTTCTTTGAGCATTGTAGACCTTTGTCAGTGCACTCTCTAGTATCTTATTTAATTCTTCCACCGTCTCATTAGCCTGCGGATGATAAGGCATACTTTTCTGATGATACACCTCAAATTATTTTGTCAACGCGTTGATTATTTTGCTAAGAAAGTGTTTATCGTGATTTCTCATCAAGATATTTGGACACCCGAATCTCATCAGGACATACTCAAAAATATTTTTTTTTTTCTTACGCCTGTGTATTCCTTCATAGGCTATGCCTTTGCCAAACTAGTCAAATACTTAGTCACGGTGATGATGTACCTCGCACCTGTCTTCTTTCCTGGCGGCTGAATTGGTCCCACAAAGTCAATTCCCCATTTTTCGAATGGTTGTAATGTCACCTGCGGCATTAGAGGTGGTTCATCCCTCCATGATGGCCTACCATTCCTTTGACATGTGTAACATGCCCTACAATATGGTTTTGAATCCTTATGCATGGTTGGCCACCATAACCCAATGGGTAGAATCTTTTGTGTTGTTGCTTTCCCTGCGTAATGTCCTCCCACAGATCCTCCATGAGCCTCAGTGAGGATGCTGCTTCGTTCAAAGTCAGGCACATAATGTCACAATATTTTGTCAGACCCCATTTTGAATAAGTGACCTGCAATGATAGAAAATTTTGTCACGTGCACTACTAGTTCCTTCTTCTGTTGACTTGTATAACCTTCTGGAGCCACTCCTATCATCAAGAAGTGGATAATATCTTCAAAGTGACTATCCACAACACGTACTACAAAGAGTTGTGCATCAGGAAGTCCTTCCTCCAAATTAGTAGGTTCCTCTTCAACTTCAATGTGTGATAGATGATCAGGTCCTGCATTCAGTCGTCCTGGCTTCACAATAACTTTGAAGTCGTATGCCTGGAAAAACAACACCCATCTACATATTTCCCCCCCAACATGGGCTTCTTAACTAGGTACTTCAACGTGGAATGATCCATATACATCTTAAAGTGTCTACCCAACAAATGATGCCTAAACTTCTGGAGTGCTTACACCATATCTAATCCTTCGTGCTCTGTCATGGAATAATATTTCTCCGCTTTAGACAGCTTCCTACTTGCAAACACTATAGGATGATCCAGTTCTCCCTCACTAGCCTCTATCAGTACAGCCCCCAACACAATACATGATGCATCCACGTGCACATGAAATCCCTTCTTCCAATCGAGGAATACTAGGATTGGCACAGTGACCATTTTCTCTTTCAACACATCCAAGCTCTTCTCACATTCATCATTCCAACAAAACATAACATACTTTTTCAACAATTTCTCCATAGGTGCAATGATCTGGGCATAGCTCTTGATGAACTTCCTATAATATCTGGTATGCCATAGATTTGCGCGCAGCTATTTCACACTCCTTGATGCCTCCAAGTTGATTATCACTACGATGTTTGTGGAGTCTACCATCAATCCTTGTCTGCATACCACATGACCCAGCAAGATCCCAAAAGGGACACAAAACAAACACTTCTTCATATTGAGTGTGATCTAGTATCCCCTACATCTATCTAGCATCAAGCGCAACATTTCCACATCGCGCTTGACCAATCCAAACACTATCCAATTGTCAAAGTATACCTCCATAAATTTATCAATGAAGTCTTTGAATGTCACAATGACTATACGTGAAAATATCGTTGACCCATTCTTTATCCCAAAAGGGATGCAATGTATTGAAAACATCCCCATTCAGTCTATTAGGGTCCAACCTTAACCCCCTTATTTATGTAATAGGATCGATTCATAGTTATAGTTAGGTAAAGAGTCAATAAAGCCCATATTAATAATTGTAAGTGGTTAACCCGCATTTAATGCAAGGACCACAGTTAGTTGCAAATGGGCCATGGTATTAGATAGATGGTATTAATAAGAACCATTATATTTCCCCATGATATTGCATGAATGAATCCTATATAAAGGATAGAGACTCCCCTCGAGGAGCATCATGTCTTATTTTGTAATTGAGCTCAGCTTTATTGGAGGATTCCCCCTCGAAGAGGCAAGTGAACATTGCTTTCAAAATAATAAAATACTTGATGTTATTTCTCATTGTTCTATGTTCTAGGTTTATTTCTTCGCATATTTGGTATTCTGGTATTGTCTCGCAGGTTAAGAGCATAACAAGTGGTATCAGAGTGCTTTCCAGGGCCAGTGGGATCTCCAATTTTTAGCAACAAAAAAAAATTGTCTAGAGATGTATTCCAGCGTCTTTAAACCATGGGATCTATCGTTGAGTGCATAAACCTGCGGATTTGGGGAGGCATGCACACAGGAAATACAAGAGGTGGTCACGCTTGTTGGACTCCCTTGTAACCCTTGTGAGTACCCCTTTGAGTAGTAGCGCATTAGACAGAACCGTGCACGGACTGTCTTCCAAGTGCCCTCTGGGTATATTGGAAGCCCCTTAGCTCCCTTGAAACATTGCCATAGATAAACCAACGGTCATCTTGCTGCTACATTACATCGAGAACAGCACTCGGAGCGATTACTCGGGCATAGGATAGGGTACTCGAGTTGTATAGCTAAGGGTACGGTTGATCCTCCTTGGTTAGTGCCCTAAAAAATTGGGCCGAGTACTACTATCAAACCCTTATGTATATTTCCATCTGTAGCACCTGACACTCTTGAAGACCA
Organism: Pinus taeda; assembly: GCA_000404065.3. Lineage (NCBI taxonomy): Eukaryota > Viridiplantae > Streptophyta > Pinopsida > Pinales > Pinaceae > Pinus > Pinus taeda. The sequence goes on from APFE031302052.1 coordinate 101,364, forward strand.
TAGTTCCCTTCTCTATCTCTGGATCATGCATAATATTTGCTAGATCAGATCTCATAGGTGGGGTTTTGTTGCAGCAGCAGTAATCAATTTTTCTGTTTAGATCTATCAGCTCAGCCATTCAGATCTATCAGATACATCAGATCCACCATCTAGATCTAGTAGTTTGGGCTCTATAGCTGTCGCAACAATTATATCTTCCATTCAGATCTGACTAATTGTGTGGGTTCCTATACCTAAGTGTGATTTTCACAGGACTTTGGGAAACATTGACATTTCTTGGATTCGACTACTGCAGTATTCCTAAGCAAGAAGTAAAACTATGTCTGGAGTAAAAAAAAAAAAAAAATCTGAGACCCCCCGGGATGCTTATTGGAGACTTAGCCCATAAGAATCAGGTCAACAAGCTGAGAAAGGTGATACCATTCAATTTTTCATGTCAAAAAAATTCAAGCGGTCCCAAATTTCAAGTACATCGAATCGGTGCATAGTACAAACTCGAGCTCAAGCTATGCCCAATGAGAGGATTGACAACATTGAATCACAATTGAAAGATGTCATGTTGCAGCTAAAGACCTTAAATGAAACACTCTAAAAGGGCAAGGTGGAGGAACACGTGAAGGCATATATTGGCAATGAAAACATTGAGGGCGAGTCTAGTCAATCCCTTCACCTCTTTTGCACCCACTAACAATCCCATCTGCGACCACCCAAGCTGGACATGTATAAATTTTATGGCTCTCACTCGGCCGCATGGATAGCACAAACGGAGCAATATTTCACACTGAATTACATCTTGGATGATCCAACTTAAGTTAGTGTCGGTATCATGTACTTGGACAATGAAAGATGGCAATGGCGGCAATGGCATCAATGTTGTTATGGAAGGCCCTTGACTTGGTAGACATTCAAAAGAGCTCTTACAGATCGCTTTGACTAGGACTCTAATTTTTTGGGTTGTCTCATTAAGATCTGACAAATAGGAATAGTGAATGAATATATTATAATCTTTGAAGCCTTAGCTTTCCGCACTGGAGGTCTACATGATGAGTTCTACGTGGAATGTTTTGTCAGTGGTCTCAAAGAAGCCATACAAGCCCACGTATGAATGCACCACCCTAGCTCATGGCTGCATGCTTGCAGGATAGGTCATGAATTAGAACGTGCGTTAGCAGCCTAGTACAATTGCCCAAATTTCATCACCAAGGGTCGCCCCACACATGCTCAAAGCACTACCCAAACACTCAAGGTTCAAAAGGTGTCACCAGCAAAAATGGTGGAAATAAGAAAGCAAGGATTGTGTTACTACTGTGATGAGAAATACTCCCACGAGCATAAATGCAAGGAGCCCAAATTATTTAAAATTGATGCTATTGATCACAGTTCCTCAGAGGAAGCACCACCACTTGAGGAACCAGAGGAGGAAGAAGAGGACAACCAACAGGACAATGTACCCAGTTATCTCACTACATGCTTTGGTAGGGATTTATTCTCCCCAAACTCTCAAAATCATAGGTTTTATTAAGCATCGCCCGGTAATAGTCTTGATTGATAGTGGCAGTATACATAATTTTATCCATCAGAGAGTCATGGAAGCAATGCGTTGCTTTGTCCGAGCAGTTTCTAACTTCCAGGTCCAAATTGCTAATGGGGGGACAATGAAATGTGAAGCCTGTTGTGAAAATGTCAAACTTCAAATGGGGTATTATCAATTAAAGACCCAAATGTTTGCCATACACATGGGACGGTGCGACATTGTCCTAGGTGTTGAATGGCTTCGCACACTTGGCCCAATCACAATGGATTTCCAAGAGTTAGATATGAGCTTTAAGCAGAAGAACCACACACATACCCTCCACGGACTCCAAGTGGGAGCTCCCTCTATCATCAACCCACATCAGATGGAAAAAATTGTTAAAAAAGGACCACCATGGAGTTATAGCCCAATTTAGTGCCATCCAGGCCTTCAAACCCAATTCTCTTCATATTCATCTTGAGATGCAACAGATCTTGAACAACCATCTGCCAGTCTTTGATAAGCCTCATGAGCTTCCACCCTCGAGAGGTGAACATGATCATAGCATTACTTTGGTCCCAGGGGCCCAACCACCAAATGTGCACCCATATAGATATCTATTTTCCCAAAAGAATGAAATTGAAAAAATAATCAAGTAACTCTTGGAGGTAGGTGTCATTGGTCCCAGCATTAGTCCTTATTCATCGTCGGTGGTCATGGTGCTCAAGAAAGATGGGGAATGGTGTATGTGTTCAACCTTCATGGCCCTCAATAAGTTGATGGCCAAAGATAAATTTCCCATCCCGGTTGTTGATGATTTGTTGGATGAACTAAATGGGGCTCAATTCTTTACTAAGCTCGACCTTCACTCGAGCTATCACCAAATTCACATGAAAGAAGTCGACATTCCAAAGACTACTTTCCAAACTCATGAAGGCCATTATGACTTCTTGGTCATGCCATTTGGTCTTTGTAATGCCCCATCCACTTTTCAGAGCCTTATGAACCACTTGCTCAAACCATATCTCAGAAAATTCGTCCTTGTTTTCTTTGATGACATCCTCATCTACAGTTGCACCTGGGCCATACATCTTCGGCATGTAGATCTACTCTTGCAACTGCTCTACAAACATAAATTATTTGTCAAGATGTCCAAGTGTTCTTTTGGCATGGAAGAAGTTGAGTATTTGGGCCACATTATGGGGCATGAAGGTGTCAAGGTGGACCCCAAATAGATCCAGGCAATGCAAGATTGGCCTCAACCAAAGACCTTGAAGAGCTTGAGAGGATTTTTGGGTCTCACAGGCTACTATCACAAATTTGTCCACAATTATGGTCGCATTGCTAGGCCCCTCACTCTACTCCTCAAGAAAAATTCATTCCTCTAGAATGATGAAGCACAATAGGCCTTTACATCTCTCAAACATGCCATGTGTTCCACTCTAGTCTTAGCACTACCTGACTTCACCAAATCTTTTGTGATTGAATGTGATGCTTCTGATACAGGTATTGGGGCGGTCTTAATGCAAGATGTTCAATCCTTGGCCTTCACAAGCCAACAACTAAGTGGGAAGAATCTGGGACAATATACCTATGAGAAGGAGATGATGGCCATCTTACATGTAGTAGATACCTGGCAACCATACTTATTGGGGCAACATTTCCAAATACGCCCAAACCATCAAAGCCTTAAATATTTTTTGGAGCAATGCCTATCCTCACCAAAACAAAACAAATGGCTCGCCAAAATGCTGGGATATGATTATGAGATAATTTACAAGAAAGGGCACGAAAATATTGTAGCAGATGCATTATCCCGCCAATTTGAGGAGGAAAGTACCCTGCTCGCGATTTCCCTTCCCATTCCAGAATGGATTGAAGAGGCTCACAAGGAATGGTTTTCACATCCCTGGCTCTCCAAACTCATTAATCAATTGTAGGCAAATCCAAATTCCATAGCGGGCTACTTGTGGCAAGATGAGAGTCTTCACTACAAGGATATAGTCGTAATATCACCAACATCCACCCTCAAAAGCCACATTTTGGCGGAGTTGCACTCATCACCCACTACACGACATTCAGGCTTTCAGAAGACGTATGCTCACACTCAAATATCATTTTTTTGGAAACGCATGAAAAAGGAAATTCTTACTTTTGTAGCTGAATGCAACACCTATCAATGCCACAAAGGAGAAATAGTCAAATCCCCAGGCACATTACAGTCATTGTCCATCCCGGCCTCAATCTGGACGGAGGTTTCTATGGATTTCATTACAGGTCTTCCAAAGTTAGGAAACAAGTTAGTCATCATGGTGGTTGTGGACAAACTTTCTAAGTATTCTTATTTTTGCACCCTACCCCACTTTTTTACACTGACTTTGGTCGCTCAATCTTTCATGGACCAGATCTTTAAATTGCATGGAATTCCCACTTCCATTGTGTTTGATCGTGACCCGATCTTCACCAGTAACTTTTGGCAGGAACTCTTCCAGCTAGAAGGTACCCAACTACAACTCAGTACTTCTTATCATCCACAAACTGATGGTCAAACTGAAGCAGTCAACAAATGTCTGGAGAACTACCTTAGGTGTTTCACTTCATAAAAGCAACATCTCTGGGTACAGTGGTTACCTCTAGCCTAATGGTGGTATAACACCAACTATCATGCCACCACCAAAATGACTCCATATGAAGCAGTTTATGGTCAACTCCCTCCTTCCCCTACATCTTATATCAAGGGATGCTCGAAGGTACAAGCAGTGGATCAACTCCTACAAAACTGCACAACCATGCTGGCCCACCTTAGAGAGAATCTTCATCAAGCCCAAAACTGCATGAAGCAATAGGTAGATCATCATCGCTCAGAATGCCAATTTCAAGAAGGGGATCAGGTATTTTTGAGGCTGCAAACATATAAAAAAACATCACTCAAAGACAATGGTTATATGAAATTATCTCCAAAATTCTACGGACCGTATCAAGTACTTTAGCACATTGGAGAATAGCTTACAAGCTAGCTTTGCCACCCACTGCAAAAATCCATCCAGTCTTCCATGTCTCATGCCTCAAGAAAGTGATTGGGAACCATTGTAGAATTCAAAATAGTCTACCTAAAGTGGATGAAGGAGGGTCAATCTAGCTCCAACCTGAACAATTTCTTGACATGGCACCTGTGTGGCCGCACGATCAAGGAAGTCCTCGTCAAGTGGAAAGACACCTCTCCCGAAGATGCAACCTAGGAACCAGCCACTGTTATAACTCTGATACCACTTGTTATAGATCTGATCTGAAAATATATTATAATAGAAATAAACCCAAGAATAATAAGATCTGAAATATAGAAAATTCTTCACTATGTTAATATCGAACCCTTAAGGTAGGACAACACCATACATTCACTCCTCAAGGAAGGAGAACACTCCACAAGCCATATGCCTATTCATACAATATTCCTTGACATCTCTCAATGTGGAGTCTCTAGCCTCTATATAGGCCTCATACATACAATACGATGGGTCATTACCATGATTCCCTCAATACCATCTATCTAATACCATGGGCCCATTACATTATTAATAACTACTTGTGGTCCCTTACATGATACGGTTTAACCACCTTATTTATTACTATGGTCCATCCCATTATTACATTATTCCCTTGGGTACCTCCCTTTGTACCCCGTATTATCCCCCCTAGGTACACTACATTCCACCCCCTTTAAAATGTTTCATCCCCGAAACATGGGAAGAACACAAATAATGAGATCTGCTCAAAAGAGTAATCCATTGGTACCATGCACATGAATCTAGCCATCCAAGAGAAAGGTGAACCCTCAATCTCGTTGATGCTTTGGCTCACTTGAGATGGAAGTTGACCGTGGCAGCTCTTTTGTGTTGATGCATAGTAAGTGGATCCTCACTCCTCTCTATCTATTATGTAGGGATTGTTGTCCTTGTGGCTAATTCGTTGCCATCTTGTTGGTTGTTTTCTTGCAGGGTGATGTGGGTGGTGATATGCTGAAGTGTTAACCAATGATGTGTCTTTCTTTAATTCACCCCTTACTAGAGCCTGATTGTTATCTGGTGCATGTTGTGGTGCCTACTATGGTGTCTTATCTTCCAATATTATTTCAACCACTAAGCCCTTATCTAATGTATCAGCACCTGTAAACTTTTATGCTTCAACCTTTGTTTGTGTGTGGTTGTCAACCATTAATGGCTCATCATCTGATATGTCATTCCCTGGAACATCTTCTATTTCAACCTCCATGGACTCTACCTATTTATTGATGGAAATATATTGTAATGTAATTTTCTTCTTTTTATACCAGAGCTTCAAGAATTTCTTCTGCACATTAATATTGATAGTACCCACGGATTCCATCCAAGGATATCCCAAAACAACATCCATGTTATCCATATTTGAAGTACAAAAATCACCATGCAACACATACTTAGCCATAGAAAGCTTCAAATCCTTATAAACTTGAACATCCTCATTATCAACCTGTTTTTTTTCAATGTATTTTGATGGAACTTGCAATTTTTTTGCCAAATTAACATTGATAAAATTATTCTTGCAACTAGGATTTATAGACACAACAATCTTCTCCTTCTGAATCAATCCATGAATGTGCAATAAGGAGGTACTATTAGGATATAACCTCACATGTTTCTCATTATCTTGTTTTCTAGCATGAGACCATCTGTCTAAAAGGGATTTTTCAAATTCTTCATCGGGCAGGTTGGAACACTTCTTTTGGTTAAGTAATCCCCACCATGTGACCACCTCATCTGTAAATTTAGTCACTACCCAAAATCTCCATTGTTTTCCCCATACTTTATTTTTTGTTTTTATATGTTCTTCAATAGTAGGACCATTATCTTTTCATGTAAAGTCTGGAGATGCCATGAAGAGTGTTTTGAACGAAATTCACTTACTTGACGAAAATTTGAAATGGCCACAATTCTATCAATATTGCTCAGAATCCCTCTTATGACCTCTTTTTGGAAGTGAAACAACTTTTCTGCATCTTCTCATGTGGTAGAAATCCTGATCTAGGCACTGGAATTCCAGATCTGCGCTGCAACTCTCCTGCCATCACCAAAAATTCTTAAAAAAGAGTTGATTTTAAATCAGCGATATCTCCCTCATCCGGACTCTGATTCGATTGATTTGTTTTTTGAAATTGGGTATTTTTTCACAAAGAATCCAAATCTACAATTAGATTTTGTAAATTTTGCCCCAAACTATCCATATCGGCACTGCAAACGTGTTGCATTGAAAAATGTCTGCAACACCACTGATTTTTAGATCAGCGATATCTCCTTCATCCTGACTCTGATTCGGCCGATTTTTTTTTTTTTGAAATCAGGTATTTTTTCACAAAGAATCAAGATATGCAATTATAGTTTGTAGATTTTACCCTAAAATCTATAGTTTTGATCTGTAAACTCGTCGCTCCCAAAAAGTTCCTGCAAAAAAATAAAAAAAAATTCTCCAGTTTTGCCCAAGAAAGTGCTATGATACCAATTGTTATAACTCTGATACCACTTGTTATAGATATGATATGAAAATATATTATAATGGAAATAAACCCAATAATAATAAGATCTGAAATATAGAAAATTCTTCACTTTATTAAAATCAAACCCTTAAGGTAGGGCAACACCATACATTCACTCCTTAAGGAAGGAGAACACTCCACAAGCCATATGCATGTCCATACAATATTCCTTGACATCTCTCAATGTGGAGTCTCTAGCCTCTATATAGGCCTCATACATACAATACCATGGGTCATTATGGTTCCCTCAATACCATCTATCTAATACCATAGGCCCATTACATTATTACTAACTACTTGTGGTCCCTTACATGATACAGGTTAACCACCTTATTTATTACTATGGCCCATCCCATTATTACATTATTCCCTTGGGTACCTCCCTTTGTACCCCATATTATCCCCCCTAGGTACACTACATTTACCAAGCGTTATAACTTTGATACCACTTGTTATAGATCTGATCTGAAAATATATTATAATAGAAATAAACCCAAGAATAATAAGATCTGAAATATAGAAAAGGCTTCACTTTATTAATATCAAGCCCTTAAGGTAGGGCAACACCATACATTCACTCCTTAAGGAAGGAGAACACTCCACAAGCCATATGCCTGTTCATACAATATTCCTTGACATCTCTCAATGTGGAGTCTCTAGCCTTTATATAGGCCTCATACATACAATACCATGGGTCATTACCATGGTTCCCTCAATACCATCTATCTAATACCATGGGCCCATTACATTATTACTAACGACTTGTGGTCCCTTACATGATACAGGTTAACCACCTTATTTATTACTATGGCCCATCCCATTATTACATTATTCCCTTGGGTACCTCCCTTTGTACCCCATATTATCCCCCCTAGGTACACTACAGCCACTATCCTTCAGCAGTTTCCGTAGCTTCAGCCTTGACGACAAGGCTAGTTTTATGGGGGAGGGCTTGTTAGGGTCCAATCCTAACCCCCTTATTTATGTAATAGGATCGAGTCATAATTATAGTTAAGTAAAGAGTGAATAAAGCCCATATTAATAATTGTAAGTGGTTAACCCACATTTAATACAGCGACCACAGTTAGTTGCAAATGGGCCATGGTATTAGATAGATGGTATTAATGAGAACCATGGTATTTCCCCATGGTATTGCATGAATGAATCCTATATAAAGGATAGAGACTCCCCTCAAGGAGCATCATGTCTTATTTTGTAATTGAGCTCAGCTCTATTAGAGGTTTCCCCCTCGAAGAGGCAAGTGAACATTGCTTTCTAAATAATAAAATACTTGTTGTTATTTCTCATTGTTCTATGTTATGGGTATATTTCTTCACATATTTGGTATTCTGGTATCGTCTTACAGTTTAAGACCATAACACAGTCATGAAGGTCATCTTTCTTCTATCCTCAAGTGCAATTTTGATCTGATGGTACCTAGAAAACCCATCAGTGAAAGAGTATGCTTCTTAGCCATCTACATTATCCAGGACCTCATTAGTGAACAGGGTCGGGAAGGATCATGCACACAAGCATCATTCAATTTCCTAAGATCTATGCATATCCTTATTTCTTCCTTTTGTTTCTTTTCCTGAACCACTATTGGGCTTACCCAATTAGATTCTTCCATCGGTTCAATAATACCCACCGTGAGCATATTATCTAACTCAACGTGAACCCTTTATTTATACTTCGGGTTGAGCCAATATGGTCTTTGCTTCACAAGTTTCATGTTTGGCTTTAGGGTGATCCTCATAGCACCTAGGTCTCCTATTATCCCTTTCATATCAGAAAAATTCATGGGGAATAAGTCCTAATATTCGCAGAGTAGTTGGGTGACCTTATCTACTATTGCATCGTCCCAATAGTCCCCAATCTTTGCAAAATTCAGTTCTGCCTCCATGCCAATGTTCACTTGCCTGGTCTTGAGTGGCTTAGTTATGTCTAGGTTTTCTAGTTATGGTCCTTTAACTCAATGGTGACCTTCAGTCTCCGAGATATTAACCTTTCTCAAGTCTTCGTCTTCTTCTTCCACTATTACATTATAACATTCCAGCATGTGGCTCAGCTGGGTAGTCCAATTAGGTTAAATCAGGTCTAGAGGATCCTGTGGTATCCTAAAGATGGTTTTATTAACCTCCTGCAATGCTTCATCGATGGACTCAAATCCATCCTTAAAACTAAACATCATTAGAAACCCTTGGCATAAAACATCCCACTCTTCAATGCCATGATGAAGTTCTATCTCCAAGTACCAATTCATTGGTATAACCTCCAAGGTATGAAAAAATAGATGGACCCACTCTAGCTAAGGCTCTACTCCATATGCTTCAATCCATTTGGCCAAATGATCGTGTGGGTCATTCCTCCCATCATACTTTTCAGTTAGTCGTACCTTCGGGTGGTCAAAGTGTATCCTCATCATCCTCCTATATTTGCGCCAATCATCAAAAATACCCTTTGTGTACCCAACCATCTTGCAATTGTAGTGCTCAGTGCCCAATCTAATGCCCAGAAGTGATGCTTCTCAGGCACTTCCCTTTCGAATGCATCCAAAAATCGATCAATGTCAGTTAGCCCATCATAGTAAGGCAGATTCCTTACCTCTGATGATACATGGTGCAATGACTTGCTCATCATATTACAGTGCATCATGGATAATTCATGTAGTCATTTTTGCTAGTGCTCTACTTCTTCATCCGAATCTGATGTGCAGGAGCTCTCGTGGTCCCATGCAATACATTCATCTGCTATCGAATTTAACCAATCCTAGTTTCACATCGTTATCTTGTAAATCTGGCCCAAATGGTCATCACCTTCATAATCGCGAACCAATTCTGTATAGCATGGTCCTTTTGCAGGATCCAATGGCACCACTACACTAAGCAATTTATTTTCGAATATCATCTTTGGCTTCTTCAATTTTATTACCCCATCCATGTCAGTGGCCCAATCAATCCCAAAGAGCACAAGGTAGGGATTTCTATCATCCATAATCTCTATTACTTCAAAATCCGCTAGTTCAATTGCGTCTTCGATGTCAACTGTTACCCCTTGCAGCCTCCCCATTGGGATGATTTTCTATTGATTTTTCATCCTTAACTAGATCGAAGACCACTAAAGCACAAGTCTCCCCATTCTTTCCCATGTATTTTTTTGCAAAACATTCGCGTCAGACCCTAGATCCAAGATAAATTGGTCCATTTCGTATTCCCCTATCTGCATGATGAGTCTCATCTCACGTCCATTCCTTGCCTTATGCTTACCAAACTTTCTGCATGGTTCACCAGTAGTGCTATCCTTTCCAACACACTGATTAATCAGTTCATGTAGTCCCTTGACAGCCTTACTATTGCGGAGTAGTTTCATGCAAGTCTCTAAGAATGTGGTAATCATGGATAGGTCCATTTCTTCAACTGGTTTCTCCTAACTTCCTAAGGTAGAGGCCTTAGCAAATATTTTCTTTGCTTCCATAAATGTTTCTTTTCCGCACTCTAGATCAAACCCAGTCTCCTTTTCTAGTGCTTTGCAGACCCACTCACCTTCTCCAAGTTGCTTCCCTTTATCCTCGTCAGTCATCATTCCATTCCGTAGCATAATGTTCATCTTAGGGTCTTCCTTGAGAGGCTTAGCCCTCATCATCTGGAGGTTCTACATCAGCTATAGAGGTTGTGCCCCATTTTCGTGAATCTTAGCCAATAATATAGGGAAATCCTCAGTTTCATGGTCAAACTGAGTACAATAGAGGCATGATAGTTGCATCAGATTTGGATAGTCTCTCATGTAGTGTCTTGGTCCTTCACAATTATAACAAATTAGCTTCCCTCTGCCCCTACCAGCCCCCGTCCAACTCGGCCTCGGTCGCGCCCTTGATACTCACCTCACATTTCCCCAGCACCTTGGTCCAAAGGCTGCATTTCTATTTGCACCCTGTATGTAGATGTCATGTCTGTCATTAATTCGTAACTATGGAAATTTCACTCATCATGCCCTACTGATTGACAGAAATTCTAGAAGAGTTGTTGCGGTGTCTATACAAATTTCTGCAGCAAATGGAATTTGTCAGTCACATGTTTCCCATCTCCCTGGCATATAGACACCATAGTGCGAGCCCTTCACTTGGCCCTGTAGTAGCCTTCGGCCTTAGAGGCATTGGTCCCCCTGATACAATGTAGTTTGCAATGACAAGATAGTGATCCTTGTCATTCCCATGACCTTTGCATTTCAGCCACCAGACTTCTTCGCATGCCTTTGGCCGAGTTGTTCTATCTATCTTCAGACTTTGCATTTCAAGGCAAAGGTTCTACAACTACACGTGAATCTATTGAACCCCCATATTAGCATCCTGCATTGGTGTCTCATGTAGTCTCATCATGATTTCCAGAGCTTTTTCCTGGGTCCCGATCTTTTGTTGTGGCAGCGAAACCCTTAGGTGGGGTAGGAGCGAGGCCAGAAACCATTCACAGTGCTTCCCATAAATTAGGTTCATGTTGGCTTCTTGGATTGTACACTTCAATAGTTGATCCAAATCCCAGGGCATTTCCCCAAGCTTCATCATGATCTCCTTGAATCCCATAATTGATTGCGCTTGAGACTTCGGTCTACTAAATTCTTTATTCAGCGAAGTATGGATATCTGCCAAGCAGACGTTGGGTTATCGGTACTATACTTAATTTACCATGTTAGTGCGAGGTCCTGTTACGCACTAACCAACATTAATTTCTTCATTTGATTGTCTGTGATACCCCAATCTTCCCATACAGCCTTCGTGATGAACTAAAACTAGTCTGGATCTTCATTTCATACACCCTTGAATATAGGTAGCTTTATGGACTTTGCCATGTTGAATAGTGGTGGAGGTGGTGGTGGTGTGGGTGATGGGGTAAGTGGTGGAGGTGAGGATAGGGGTGGTGTGAATGGATGGGATGAGGATGGAGGTAGTGTAGGTATTCACGAGAACCCTTGTCTTATCAATTAAATAGTGCTTAGCATGGAACCCTGCATTGCTCCCTCGTCGTCACTCAAAGGAGGCTCAATTAACGGGCTATACTTAGGACCTTTTCTTCCTCCATCCCTTAAATATCTTCTACTTCGCGTAGTTCCATACATCAAGGTAACTGCATGACCCTCTTTTCACATAAGAGCATCTTAATCCAAGTATTTAGTGATTTCAAATATTTACCTCATGGTCCTTTCAAGAAGCGGCAGTCTGCTTCGTTGTAGTTGACCAAAGCATCAACTGCAAACTCTGATACAAACCCTCCTATAATACAGTTGAGTTAGTGATTGAAAGCACTGTGATATTATCTTCATAGGCTTCCAATCTCTATACTAGCTCCGGGGTCTAGACAATTGGATTGTCAAGCCTCCACCTTCCCTGGCCGTCTGCCAATTTTGTGATCCACTCATATAATTCAACCGGGAAGGAATAAAATAAGATTTCATGAATATCTATGTACATATATCTATCTAACCATTTTTCCTTTGTTAATTTCGGATTCCTATTTTCTTGTGCCATGAATTCGTGGATCTTCCCATCCAACCAGTCTTCAATCTCCTTCTTATTTGGGTTCCAATGTTGCGACATCACACATATCATTATGCAGATCCAGGTCCTGGCAACGAAACCATTTGTTGGCTTCATGGGCCCTGAACCAGGTTCAGCATTAGTTAGACAAGCAAATCCCTACACTACTGGCCCTTTTGGCATCATTGCGGGGAGCGCAGACTGAAGACTCACCTGAATCCGTATGGGGGGATGTAGGAACCAAGTTTCTACACTTTGAGATGGTCGTGATGTTGGTTTTATACCTTAAACCCTTCCTTCATAAAGAGTGATAAGCCTTTAGGGCTTATCGATGTACTTTCTCTTCCATCTCTTAGAACCCTCGTGAAGGTATATGATTGTCCTTTACGTAGCCCTACCCAGTGGCTCAAGTACTTACGTGCCTTTTCTACTGTGTTATTGTATAATTTCCTGAACTATCTTAAGTGTTTTCCAAATTTACCATGAAATTGATATTATCTTCACATAAACATATATCATTATTTGCGTTCATATAACAAATAGAAACATATACATTCATGCATCAAATTAGCATTATAAAATCAACCCAGAACTTAACATAACATAATAACATGCGATCCATAGAGGAAAAATGCACAGTAATTTCAAAATACTTATCTTTATTTATGATTCATATTTTCAATACATACTCTATCTTCCCTGTGCACACAGCTGCATGGGTCTTCGCACTCAGCTATGGACTTCTACCCTAGGCCTTTGCGCACTCAGCTACAGATCCTTTTCCTATGCTAAGAATATTGCCCTTAGCTCTTCACAGATTCATCAAAACTTAAACTTACTTCACTTTCCCCCTTAGACTCCTCTAAGACATTCTTTTTATACAATCCCATGGTCAGTAGACCAAGGGCGGATCTCATCAAGCCGACGCAACCTATCTAGACTAAGGGCGGAAAACTCTTTTTGACTCTTGATATCTTTGCATTCCACGACCACAAAATGTGGAGAATTTACATTTCTTTATACAAACTTCAAGCCTTCTACCCGTTACCGGGAATAGTGTCCACTCGGATGCTGCTATTCCCACTAAGACTGGAATCTATCTTAGAAACAAACAAGTAAAGTCTACTTTCATTTTCCTTTATGAAAATACATAAGAGTGGAACAAGGGAGACCAACCTTAGTCTTGTGCTTGATTTCCTTGTTTGATTCCTCTCCTTCCCGATAGATCTTTGTCGCTTCTTCTTCGTCTGCCCAGCTTCAAAGAGCACCTGTGGAATCACAACAACATACAACTATCGAAGAACAAAGATCTATATTCATAAATAACATAGGACCAGATATGTGTTAAACATACAAATGCATATATAAGCAAACATACAAGAATATGGAGGAAAACTTGAATAACTTTATTAAGATCAAAAGTAGCAAGAGGATTACAACCATATGTTCTGACCCAGCATCATCCTCCAGCAAGAAACCCCTTCTTCACCTCAAGTAAAGCTTAGATCACCCAACACTATGAAATTACACCAGAAAACCAACAGCACTTCTCTACAAGATACAAGATTCCAGCCTCTGGATCTCTGTGATGAGGGATCCATATATAGATGATTGTAGTGAGGTGAGTCATCTTCTGGGGTCTT